>CAUYTI010133360.1:0-27638 GCA_963575145.1 Galago senegalensis
ACAGGCGCCTGCCACAACGCCCGGCTATTTTTTAGTTGCAGCCGTCATTGTTGTTTGGCGGGTCCAGGCCGGGGATTCGAACCCGCCACCTTAGGTGTACGTGGCTGGCGCCTTAGCCGGTTGAGCTATAGGCGCTGAGCCGAGAAGTGATTATTATTATCGAGAACTGCTTATCAAAGCTTGTATTGTTGTCCGGCCCTGCCCTGCCCCGCCCCCGCCCCATTGTGTCCCAATCCCCCCCCCCATGTTGTCCTGCCTTACGGATGTTAAAATCTGGTCAACCTACCCTTGGTAGAATACAATGGAGTCACAGCTCACAGCAACCTCAAACTCCTGGGCTTAAGCGAGTCTCTTGTCTCACCCTCCCTAGTAGCTGGGACTACAGGTGCCCGCCATAGTGCCCGGCTATTTTTAGAGATGAGGTCTCGCTCTGGCTCAGGCTGGTCTGGAACCTAGGAGCTCAGGCAATCCACCTGCCTGAGTGCTGGGATTACAGGTGAGAGCCACCATGCCCAGCCTGTTATATGTATTTTACCACAACTAAAAATAAAACTAAACAATTATTTTATTTAATTTTTTTGAGATACAGTCTCACTGTTCTGTTGCCCAGGCTAGAGTGCTATAGCATCATAGCTCACAGCAACCTCAAACTCCTGGGCTCCTCACTCCTCCTGCCTTAGCCTCCCAAGTAGTTGGGAGTACCCATCACAACACTCCACTATTTTTCTATTTTTAGCAGAGATGGGGTTTCGCTCTCACTCAAGCTGGTCCAAACTCCTGAACTCAAGAGAGCTCCCAGAGTGCTAGGATTAAAATGAAAACTTAAATGCTGTCATTCTCAATCCACCACAGAACACTGATTGCCTCTTTGGTTAAACCTCTCTGGGGTGAGGAAGTGTGGCTTTGCCGTCCCAGTGTGCACTCACAGCTGAGGAGGCTCAGCGTGTGGTGGGCAGAGGGCAATCCTCCACATACCTTCTTAGTTTTGTTCAGTTTTTGAATTCCTGATGTTGAAAAGGTTTAAAGCAGTATTGTCCTGACAATAAGTATATTTTTCAATGTCCTTAAAAATGAACATTTATCTAAGCAAATAAAATCATGAGAAAAGGCTTTGTGTGTCCTCATCTGAATTGTGAGATGAATGCTTACTTATACAAAAAGCATTGCAACAGAATTGACTGGAAATTATCGCTTCATGTCATCTACCTTCCCAGAGCACCAAGGCCCATGTCTACATCACCTTGGGAGTATCTACCTGGCTGAGTCTGCATCAGCTCTATACTCCTATCACTTCTCCCGAGGCACCTGCTGCCTCCTCCAAAAAATGTAAAACTCACTTGTCATACAACTAAGCAAGACAAGCACTGGATGATGAATTGGATCCAATTATAAAAGGAGCAGAAAAATCAAGTTCAAATATAAAGCAAGAACAATGTCAAATCACCCTTCCCAACTTCCTGCCCACGTCTCCAGGCCTCCCCTGGGACATGATCTCTCCCATCCACTCATGAGTACACACCAACCTACCCACAGACTTCTACCTTCCAGGACCGGGAGGCAAACCTCCAGCGGTAGGGTCTGGTCCCTATCTTTGCTCAGCACTCCCAGTCCTACTCCTTGTTAAAATATACCCAGACGCCCCTGGTGTAGGCTGTGTCTTCAAATAATTTTCTTTTTTGACTGTTTTTATAACTTGACAAAGTCAACAGTCCATTAGTTTCCTGGGAAGTTTGCCACTGAAGAAACTCACTCTGTGACCATTTTTTTTCTTTTTACCAACTGACCTTGATTTAAAGGAAGGCCTAGCTAGCCAGCCCACATAGACTAGGAAATGATGCACTGATTTAAAAATACAAAAACCCATGTGGCATGAATGAAGGAAATCAGTATTGTGAAATATAGGAAAGACATTTCTATGATGGCCTGTGCCAGAAAGTTTATTTTTACTGCTAATAAATCCCACTCTTCCCCAAACAACTTTGGCCTTGGCAACACGTCCTGCTGAAATGTCTGGCCCTTGTCATATAGGACACGACCAAGAAACACAGCCAGTACCATGTTCAATATATCCCGGCCCACAGCCTTCAACCAGTGACTTAACCTCAAAAAATGACAGCTTCATTTTTTTCTTTCAAAACAATCTATGGATAGTCTGGTATTTTACTTGCTCACAAAAGCTTCTCTCTTTATTGGGTTGTTTTGGCCATTTTAAGAAGTACCGTGTTGGCTTTATAGTAGTAACACGCATTGCCTAAAGCAAAACTACAGGGCATCACACAAAGATGAAAAAAACCCTGGTAAAGAGGCCCACAAGAAGCAGTTACATCCCCAACAATGCCACAAGGAAAATGACCGTGAAGGGGGTGCTGAGATCTCGGGCTATCAGGGACAGTCGCAAGAACAGCACAGGGAGTTGTTGCAGCTGTCCATGCCGTTGCCCCACCTGTGTGTCTGTCCAGGTTAGAACACACCCGTGGTCTCCTCTCTTCTCACCTAGGCCCCTATTCCCTAAAAATGAGCTCCATGGGCACCTATAGTCCCAGCTACTCAGGAGGCTGAGGCAAGAGAATCACCTAAGCCCTGGAAGTTGCTGTGAGCTGTGATGCCATAGCATTCTACCGAGGGTGACAAAGTAAGACTGTCTCAAAAAAAAAAAAAAAAAAGAACTCTTCTGTCAATGTGTCTGTGAGGCCTTCTCAGCCTTCTCCAAACTTCTGTTCTGTGCCACCTGCCTTCACCTGCTCCCTGAGGGGGCAGGGCAGTCACAGTGACTCCCTCTGTTATGTGCTGTGTTCCTTGGCCCCCCCAGCACCTAATACCGCCCTCAGCCGGGGTCTCCAGCCTGCTTTCCGCTCACCAGGTATGGGCCTAGTTACCAACCACTGATCTTTTGGTTCCCTCATCTTCGGGAAGTTAGGGTAACACACACAGCAGCCTAAGGTGAGGCTTTGATTGGCCCTAACACCCATTAATAAACAAGGTGCTAAGCACAGCCTGCACTCTGCAAGCGCTCGGCACACGGCCTCACTTCACAAAGTGCATCTTTGGGTGATTCTAGATAGCTGTCCACATTTTTAAATTTACCTGGAGGTAATAAACAACTATTTATCAGAAAGAGCATCAGGGGAGAGGCTGGGCCCAAGAACAGCACTTGAGCCTGCAGGGGGTGGCTCTGCAGGCAGGCAGCCCAGGGCACACGGGGGAGCCAGGCCTCAACTCGAGGCTCCAGGGTCCTGGGCAATGGCTCTGACAGGGAGCCAGGCATTCTGCCACCACTGGCCTCCACCAACCTGCCCTGGAGCACCTTCACCAAGTAGCATCAACATGTCGTCCTAACGAGGTGGTGGTGCCCCTCCAGACCACCATGGATGGCAACTGAGAGATGTTGGGAGTTCACAGGAGAAAGTTCTCCCTCCAGACATCCCTCCTCAGGGCCCGAGACAGGTTCTGAGACAGTTTTCCCTCCGGGGCTATTCTCCAAACAGTAAAAGTGGACACACATTGGGAGAGGTGCCACGCCAATGCTGGTGAATGAACATGACAAACACCAAGAAGCCTGAGAGGCACCTGACCACAGGCCCCAGGCTTGGGTCCCTAAGAAAGAGCAGCCCATGAGGCGACTGTCTGGGCTGCAGAAGACTCAAGGTGTCAAATCAGGAAAGAAACTGCTCAGCAGTTCCTAGAAACAAAGAATGGAGCTGTCCACAAGATGCAGCGGTGAGAAAAGAGCAGCAGACAGAGGCTGGTGAGGGAAGGGGAGAACCCTGGCAGAGACCACTTGAGTGTCCCTAAGAAGGCTCAGAATGGCAGGTGTGGTCTCTGGTGGCCCTCGCCCATCCCTACATGGCCTGGGGTGGGTGGCAGACCTCCGTGCCAGCGGCCCCAGGTCCCAGCTTGACTTCACAGAGTCAGTGTCAAGGTGCTCTCAACAGGTTCCCCTTCCTCAGGACTGCCTAATGCGCTCTCTGGACACCTCCTTTCAGGCACTTGAGGCAAAGTCTGAGTTGCCCTCCACTTGGGTTCCATACCTCAATGCCCTCCCTCCCAAGTTCAAGGTAGATAAAACCTGGCTGTTCTTCCTCTGTGGTGCACCCAGAGCCTACCTCCTTCTTCATCCTGGCCAGCACTATCCCTTCCAGCCTGGTGGCCCCAAATGGGCAGCGCTCTGTCCACCTTGCTGCCTTCCGACACAAGGCAGCCAGAAAGATGTTGCCAAAACCCAACCACAGTCTCCTAACTCACCTGCCCAAAACCTTCCTGTCTTCCAGGACCTGCTCCCTCCTCTGCTCGGGAAACCTCCCTTTACCTATCAGAGCTCCTCATAAACCCTGGACATCCAGCTCAGAGATCTGCCACCACCAGGCAAGCTCCCCAATGTCCCCAGCCAAGTTTCTTGTTGCAGCTGCCCTGTTCCCACAGAGAAGACATGATTCCCGCTAAGTATGCTGGGAACATGGTGAAGTGTGCCTCTGACAAACCCCAGGGAACATGGCTGCTGCTGGTCTCCATACCCTACTCAGTGTCCAGGACTTGGGCACTCAGCTGACTGAATGGACATTCCTTCATTCTGTCCCAAGCATCTTTAGTTTGATGGTTTTCCTGAGGCCCCTCCTTCTAGCATGGAGCTGTCCCACCCGGGCGCTCAGTGGACAGACTGGAGCTGAAGTGGAACTGCACACCTTGCATACTCACCATAGCCATTACCCCATAAAAGGGACTTATCTGCCTCCTGCTTGCACACGGCCCACACTGCCCCCTCCCAGCACCATTTAACCCAGAGACAGCAGTGCTCTGTGTCTGCTGGCAGCTCTGGCTCTTAGAGGCTCAGACCCTGGGCCCACCTGACGGCGAGGATGTGCACAGGCTGGGAGCGCTGCACTTTCTGCCTCGGGGACACCTGTGGCTGCAGGGGCCGAGTGCTGGGGGTCCGTGGCTGGCTGCGGGCGTGCTGGCCATTCTGCAGGAGGGGCACCGTGTCTGACTGCATGCTGCAGGCTGAGGACAGGCTCTCCAGGGATGCGTTCATGTCATTCACCAGAGCTTCCAGGTCCACATCATCCTCTGGATAAGAAAAGGTGAGAGGAAAGAAGAAGGCTTAGCCAAGGCTTGGGATCAAGGCCAAACATACATGTTGGTGATCAGCCTCCATAACACAGCAGTGTCGTTCAAATGTATAAGGGCGGAGCAGCCTAAGTGAGAACATGTGAAGTCCACAGGGACGCACATGTCTTGCGTTTATCAATAGTGCCTGACACCCAGAGGCAGCTGGGTAATTACAGTTCCACCGCATGTCTGCCTGTCTCTAAGGAGCACCGGCTCAGCTCCTGTCTATGCCCTTTGTCTCTGAACACCACCATTGCGGCTGCACATAGCCACAGCCACAGAACGTGGTCTACTGGCCTGGACTTAGCTAGCTGGACCACAGGCATCTTTGGTGATTAGGACTCCCCCTTCCCTCAGACTCTAGAAGTAAAACAAAGAGACAAGAACAGAGCAGCACCCAACAGTGACACTAGCCCTGGCCCCATAAGGCTAAATGGCAGCCAGTGTCATAGCAGAGAGAGTCACTGAGCAGCAGCTGCTACAGCACATCCCGGAGTGCACCTGCTTCCCCAACTGTCCAGAGAGCAGAGGAAGCCTGTCTTCACTGGGAAGTCATGAGACAGATGCAGTGAGAAGAGCGGCAGTGTCAGAGGGAGCAAGCCAGACAGAATGGCAGAAAACACACAGTGAGGGACGTGCCTGCAGAGACTGGATGGGGAATCTATGTGCCGAGCTGGCTGGGCCACAGTACCCAGTCGTTAGCTAACTACCTCACCAGATGTTGCTGTGAAGGTATTTTTTAAGAAGCAATTAAGATTTAAACCGGCAGACTTTGCATAAAGCAGACTGTCTTCCCTAGTGTGGGCAGGTCTCATCTCATCAGTCCCAAGACCTGAACAGAAAAAGACTGACTTCCCAAAGGAAGATGGGAGTTCTGCCTCCAAACTTGAACTGCAACTCTCCCCTGGGTCTCCAGCCAGCCAGCCTGCCTTGCAGATTTTAGACTTGCCAGCCTCTAAGATCTCACCAGCCAATTCCTAAAATAAGTGTGTATTGCTATGTATGCATCCTATTCACTGGCTCTGCCTCTCTAGAGAAGAGGTTCTCAACCCACAAGAATTGTATTAAAGGGTTGCTGCATTAGGAAGGTTGATAACCACTGTCTAGAGTACGCTAACACTGAGACTCAGGGATGCAACCCGGCACACACAGAGGCAGGGAGGGGACGGGGAGCCAGGATGGCCCTGCAGGGGCTACTAAAGTGGCTGCGTTACCAGCCTGGGAAGTTGTGCGCAACACCCCCACATCCCTGTAGTAATGTTGTTGTTGTTGTGCTTATGCTAGATTGAATTGGCTCTGTATTTGTAATCCAATATATTTTAATAATCCTGACTCCTTTTCTCTGTGTTTTCAGATCTTTCACCTTTTAAACAACTTGGCAAGCCACACCCAAGGCTCCTGTAATTCACCTCTCATTTGCCCCCAAAATAATACCCACATAACACATGGGGGATCAGGGTCACAGCCAGCAAGACCCTCTCCCTACAAAAGGCTCCAGGTCTGGCTGGAAGGAGGGATAGCAGAGCAGATGCTGGAGAATGCGCCATCCCAGCCCTGCTCCTGGGGCCTAGGACTTGGGGTTTCTATTTTTCAGTTTCTCATGTCTAACATGAGGTTAGCAATAAGAGTTCCTGCATGGGTGATTGTGAGGAATATGCTAGTTATTATCAGCTTTATAATGGTGCCTGGCACACAGGAGCATGTTATTAAGCCCTAGTCCATCTATTCCTTAGAAAATAGTATAAAGCGATCACTATTGACCTGGGTTACGAGCTGGGGAAACAGGCCTGGAGGAATGAAATGACCTGCTCAAGATCACATGAGCAGTGAAGAGCGAACCCAAAAGTTGGGGACAAGTTTTGTAGCCACTCATCTGCCCTCCCAGATGTGTGCTCAGCACATGAGCTCCTGGAGACTCTCGGGATGCCCTGCCCTTCCTGTCTCTCCTGCTGTCCTAAAATGGTCTTAGGTGGCCCTTGCTTTGGCTTTCCTTGTCTCTCTAGGATAAAGAATATAACGAGACAACGAAATAAAATGACAACACATTCTGGCTTGAGAGGGGCCTGGCAGCCAAGGAGCGCAGAGGGACAGAGGGGTAGTCCTCCTGCTGGTCAGTGCCTGTGCATCTATGGCAGGAGGGACTGTGGGGGCAGGAGGGAAGGATCCAGGCAGAGCAGAAAGGCCACAGAACACACCCACTCTGTGCTTGGTCTTTACCCTCTGAAGGGGGGTGGTGAGAGTAACACGTGGTGGGTTTAGGGCAGACCACACCCATGATCACTAGGAGGACAGGCAGTCAGAGTAGAGAGGAGGAGACAGTTGGGAAGCAGAGGGCCAGGAGGCCTGAGTAGTGCGGTCTCTGCTGGAATGAAGAACAGAGGCCAAAGGCAAGTGACGGCAAGAGGGACAGAAGACAAGGTGGGAAGAACAGGGCTAGCACCAGGTGAGGTGCCTGAGGGAGACCAGGAGTTGGATGGCTCCAGAGATCCCGGCCAGGTGAGCCCAGTGCCAGGTGAGTACCAAGGACACAGCAAGAGGGCCCAGCCTGTGCAGGTGGGAGGGCAGGAGGCAGGAAGAGAGATGCTGCAGAGCTCCGATGTGAGTGGTTAAATATTAATCCTGTGGCCAGATATTAAAAGCACAAAAGTGCTGAACTGATCATTAATAATTACCATATAATCAATAATTAATTTATTACCAGAGAGAACATCCAGAGTCAGCAAACTGTGTACATGTAAGGGTGGGATGGCTCTTGAAGGGGCAGGTGTGCCTGCGCCCACAATCCTGCCACCCTGTCCACAGAAGGCTGTGGCCCTAGGAACTGCCTCATCCGTCAAGGTGCAGCAACAGAAAAGTTGTGGCAAGTGTCTATGCAGACAGAGCTGGTCGCTGAACAAGAGCCTGTAGTTCTCTAAGTACTGAGACCCCTGGACCTTTCATCTTGAGGAAAAGTATAAGCTAACTACAGTCTCCAAATCTAGGGCTTCAGGAAAAGCATGCATCATGAACCCACTGACTTCCTACGCTCACATTTAGCTGATGGGGAATAGATGCCTAATTTAAGGACTGTACACCAATTAAGTACACCTGTGCTCTTAACTCACCATATTAACAGCTCAATGTTTCTTTAATGGGATATTTAAGAATCAATATTGGTGGAGACACAGCTCACTGTAATTCTGTAGTCAGCTTCCTGTGATGGGGGAGGTCAGCCCTGATGCCCTGTACGCCAGCTGAGTGCTCTGCAGACCTGTGCCCAGGCATTCGCCCTGCTTTAGAAGTCCAGAGAGAGGATAGCTCTCACTCTCAGACCTCTTCTGAGAAAATAAAACATATTCATTCTCTTTGGTGGATTACTGCACACAGTTATTTCACAGCCTAGAAGGCTGTCAGAAACTCAAAAATAATCGCCCCCAAGGTAAACAGGTCTCCTGTCCTTTCTTTCCTGTGTCTTCCCTTGGTCAGCCAGTTTATTCTTGGCTCACCCCACTACAATCAGGTCAAATGCAAAGCAGTTCTGTCATTATTCCAAGTAAACATAAGGTAAACTGGATGCCAAAAAATAAACATGAGGCATGTCCTCAAAATGCTTTACTTGCTTCTGACACGGATTATTTGTACAACTACTTTCTACTTTAATACGTTTAACCATGAATCTTTTAAACAAGGCCCGGTTAATCTGATAACATTCACTTAGTAGGTCATAATTTTCATGAATTGAAAGCAAACACTATCTCTGGATGTTTCAAATCTTCCTACTTCCCATAGCCATTAGAGTAGTGGTTCTCAACCTTACTAATGCCGTGGCCCTTTAAAACAGTTCCTGTGGGTCATGACCCACAGGTTGAGAACCGCTGCATTAGAAGAAAAATGAAACTTCCTAAAGCAGCGGTTCTCAACCTGTGGGTCGTGACCCATGGAACTGTATTAAAGGGCCGCGGCATTAGGAAGGTTGAGAACCACTGTAATCTAAGGATTTAAAATGCCTGACTCTAGAAACTACAATTCCTTGTAGGGGTCCATCAGCATTTCATCTGTTTAGATAGTAAAACCATTTAGGACTTTATTTAAACTTCCCTAAATCCTCAAGAGTTAGGAACCAACTGTTGAATTTTCCAAACAGGGATTTTTAAAGTGCTGACTCTAATAAAAGAGACACTTCTTCATATTCTACACCAAGTGTTTCTCTCTCTCTCTCTCTTTTTTTTTTGTTAAATTACTACACTGAGGTACTACGGAAATCACATTCAGTTCTTACAAACACTCCATATGGCTTCCACCCCGTCAGCCAGTCCCTCTCAGGGAGGACTCTGTGCACCTCGTCACGCATGTGGTTGACTGCTAGATTCTTTCTGAGTCCCATGAATCCAAGTGGATCAATAATCACCCATTTGTGAAAGGCTTTCTCTTGAGCAGAGTAAGAGACTCGGGTAAACGAATGCTTCTAGAAATGAATGTTCAGATTGAGCATCTGTCCAATGCTGACCTGACACCATGAAGCTGCTGCCCCTCTAGAAGTAATACTGAGAGGGGAAGAAAAAACGATTTTATATATAAAAATTTCACTTTGTGAAGACTTATAAAAAGAATAAATTTACTGCACAAATATAGGTCAAAAAACATGACTGTTAATCAAGTTATTAATAGTTATTTTTCCTTCCTTAAATAGCCTAATCCAAAACTGGTCATTGACTTTGTCCCAAATATCTGAGTGGTTCACCTGATCTCAAATTCACATGTCATCTAGTTTCACCATCACTGGCAGAGACAGGCCAGTTTAGTTCTAAAATAGATATAAATTCAGGGAAACGAATTTGCATTTGACTCATAAATCAAGTGAATGTGTCCATAAACTAAGCTAGGTGTGCTGACGAGGAAAAGGCCAGGAGGAGAGAGAAACTGGCCACTGTAAGGGCTGGACTTCAGGCCTCAACACAAACTGTTTGGTTTACAGCGCCATCTACTGTCTTCGTTACATGACTCAGAGAGTTAAGAGGACATTGCTGTTATCAAATTGTTTCAATCAATGACTTTGGCGACTTAAGGACACGCCAGTTGCACTATGTGTGGAGGAAGCATCTGCCAGTGTGCAATGCTTCCCACCCTCTCCACACCCCACTTCTCTCCCATCGCTGTACAGAAGGGACACCCTGCTAAGTAATAGATGGCTGTGGGGTATGGGATGGTGTATTATTAATAAGATGAGTACTGTAAGATTCAGTACGTGAGAAGAAAAAAAAATAGACACTACTTTTTTGAAAAGTCCCTAATGTACTCAAAAGCCAAAGTTCTCACATATTTCTATCTGCAAAAGAATAGAAGACCAGGCTGCTTTAACGGTGTTTTAAACGTGGGCCACATTCACTTAGCAGGAGATTCCTGTTAACGTCTAACCAATTAAAACTTTGTGCAAATGTACCTTAACCTTCCATTGAAATATCTTTTTGCACACCAGTTCACCTGCCATCCTTAGGCCTCAGGAATCCCCATCACATCATTTAGTTTTCAGGATATAGAGTTTGGACACAAGTTAAGGAGAAAAAGAAAATCAGGTATTATGCTGTTAGAATATTTTTCTCTGTTATTATTCATATGTAAAGATGTTCAGCAAACATAAAAGCAAACCACCTAACTACAACTCCAAATAAAAATATGAATGAAACTTCCAAATATCATTATTCTTTAAAAAATGAAATCAACACTTTAAGAGTTCCTACAGACAGGCAGGATTTGAGGCAAAAAATAAAAATCCTAGAATTAGTCTTCCAACATACGTACATAAATACTCCAATCTCTAGCATCAGGATCTAAATGAGCACAACTCCTGACTTCTCAGGATTTATGAGAGAAACTTATTTTCCCAACCTTTGTCAAAACTGGCATCCTCTCTTCACCCGTTTATGCAGAGAATAGTAATTACTGTTTCCTTTCTCTAGTAATTGGAAAAATACATCAAGAAACTGATGGATTTATTAATAGTCTGTAAGAATTTATGTGTTTTTTATTTTTCATTATGAATACATACATGTGAAAAGTGTGGTACCCACATATACAGGCAGTGGCTGGTGCCCATCGGGGCTCCTGAGCCCCCAACTGCCAGGACCCACAATCCACACGGGGGGAAGTCAACACACAAAGCACATTCAAGGGTCGGCTGGTGACATGAAACTGGACAAAAGTAAACACATATCCTGGGTATAACACGGAAAAAAGTAAGCTCGCAATGACTGTCTCCGTTTGTGACACCAGGCTGTGTTCCTTGCTTCCTTTGTATTTAGAGGTGCTATCTTATTTTCTTGGGAGGCTTTTCATTTTTCCTAACACAAATGCAGACTGTGCCTCCTGGCAGGCTGTGTGCATATTTAACTCCAGTTTCTTGAGGGCTGGGGCATTTTCTCCAGTTATTCTGGAACTCCACCCAGACCCTCCTCCGAGAACAGCCCACAACAGGATTCTGCTAAACAGTTTACATAATACAAAATATGCAGACCATCCGCTCTCTGCTGCCAGAGTGCTCTGCTCTCCTTAAAGCTAAGTTCAGATAGACACATTCTTTCCAAAAAAGTATTGCCCCTTTAGAGTATGCACTGACAGCTACTTAGACTCAGCGCAACCAAAAACTGAGTCACGATCAAGCCTGTCTACAACCAGGAGGGTAAGGAGCGGGTGTGGTTCTTGGGCCGCCGAGCAGGGTAGGTGAGTGGAGGCACGGGCACAGAGGAGCTGACCCCCCCCCAGAGATTCCCCTCGTTCTTGTATCCCAAAGACCTTCAAGTGGACCCTGAGCTCCATCCCAGCCCTGCCAGACTTCAGGCTTCTTCCTGGTCCCGAATGGAGGACGCTGACCAGCCTCCCTGGGCTGTGAGCCAGCCTCGCTCATTGCTCCCTTGAACATATAAGGGTTAATAATGGATGAAGAAAATCGGTATTTTAGAAATGAGCTGCAGAAGCCTCATCTCTCCTTGTGGAAGGAGAAAGAACTCTTACGATGCCCAAACTCTAAAACCAGAAACAATTCTCTTCCAGAGGAATCCAGGTATGTGAGCCCTGCTCCTCTGTCTGCACACAGGCCCAGGTGCACTGAGACGGCTGCCCTGGCATCCAAGTCAATGGGAGATCACGGGGCTCTTTCCAGTTGTGAAAGCAAACATCTGACGTACTTTCTGTGTTCCTCAGGGCTGTACGCTTGCTTTTCATGCCTGCTAGGTCTCACTTCCCCATTAAGTCACTCTGTACTGGCCATCCTACTTCTGCGCTTGGCAGGAGTTTGTTTAATTTTTACCAGACAGGGATGCCAAGCCAGTAGAATTCCGTGTGTGTCAGTGCTGGGTGGCAAACCTCTTGAATCCCAGGTGATGCTTCCAGAATATGCAGGTGGTGCTCAGAACAGCCTGAGCTGGTTGGGTGTGGGCAGCCCTGCCATCCTTCAGGGGAAGTAGACCCCCACCTCCCTAAGCCCTTACTTCTCCCTTCCCTGCTCTCCCAGCACCGGCTATGGTTAGGACTAAGGTTATCAGGAAGGGAGCTGAAAAGCACTGGAGAATCTGGGGACTCTTGAGAACCTTGCCCCAGAATGCCTGGCCCTGTCGGCTAATTAGAGTAACCCTAGGAACCGCTGGCCCCTTTGCCCATTGTGGGGTGAGAATCACACAAGTGACACACAGCATGGAAGGCCATGGATGGCCTATGTGTCCACTAGGGTAGATCACTAGACTCTACTCATCTTGTCCTAAACCTTTGTTAATATTTGGTTGTTTTGGATAAGTGTGTAAAAAGGATAGGTAACAATATTCTTAAAAACAGTGATCACACAGGAATGACATCACCCCGACAAACGGATAATGCCCACATTTGCCCTTTACCCTTCGGCTCTTTTCCACTCCCACTGCAGTTTTTAGACAGTTAAAAATCATGTGTCCAACTTTGTCTCTGTGCTTTTAAACTTGTTATGTTACAGCAATGGCTTGAAAAGCTTTAAATAAGATATGAGTATTCACATTTTGGAAAACATACTTGAGTCTGAGAGCAGAGGTTGTCTAAGGAATGGAATTTCACTACAGAAAACGATTTTGTTAATTAGCAGCTGTCAGTATTTCTGGTCCAATTCAAAGAGGAGAGGAGTATAAATCAATTAAGTCCCAGTGTTCACACGGAAATGCTGCAATGGCAAATTTGAGCTTATTAATATTCAATTATGAAATAAGTTCCAAAAACTAGATGAGAGAAATAAAACTTAATCTTTTTTCTTTGTTCTATTTATTTAAAAAAGTAAATATAGGTGTATCCCACCAACAATTAAAAGCAGGGACTTGAAGAAACAATTGCATACCCTTGTTCACAGCAGCATTATTCATAATAACCAAAAGGTGGAAACAACCCAAGTGTCCCGCCACAGGTGAATGGACATACAAACCCAGGGAGTACTATTCAGCCGTAAAAAGAAAGGAGATTCTGAGACCTGTGACCACATGGATGGACCCTGAGGACATTATGCTGAGTGAAATAAGCCGGTTACAAAGGGACAAACACTATATGATTCCCCTTACATGAGTTCCCCAGAGCAGTCAAATTCTCAGAGACAGAAAGCGGAATGGTGGCAGCCAGGAGCCAGCTCAGGGAGGAATGGGGAGTTGTTTATAGGGACAAAGTTTCATTTTTGCAAGATGCAAAGAATTCTGTAGGTGAATGGTGGTGGTGGCTGCCAAACAAGGTGGAGATTCTTAATGTCACTAAATTGTGCATTTAAAAATGGTTTAGGCTCGGCGCCTATAGCTCAACTGGCTAAGGCGCCAGTCATGTACACCTAAGGTGGTGGGTTCAAATCCCCAGCCGGGACGTGCCAAACAACAATGACGGCTGCAACCAAAAAATAGCCGGGTGTTGTGGCGGGTGCCTGTGGTCCCAGCTACTTGGGAGGCGGAGGCAAGAGACTCGCTTGAGCCCAGGAGTTGGAGGTTGCTGTGAGCTGTAATGCCACCGCACTCTACCCGGGGGGACAGCTTGAGGCTCTGTCTCAAAAAAAAAAAAAATGGTTTAGATGGTAACTTTTATGTTCGATATGTTTTACTGCAATTAAAAATAATTTTTTAAAAAATGGTAGTAAAATTAGCTTAGTAGTCTCAATATAGTCATTTGAGAGCTTTGTCTGCTAATCTCCATGGACACCTTTACAGGGCCTCAGTGCCACACACACAGACGTCCTGGAGAGACCACACGCCAACTCAGGCACATGGCCTGAACAGCTCACTCCCTGCCTCATGTGCAGCCCCTCTCAGCTTGCAGGCTCTGCTCCCCTCAGCCCTCACGTCAACTGCACCCTCGCCTGAAGTCACCCTCCCACACACTCCCTTTCTTTTCCAGCCGGGCCAGCACACTCACTCCAGTGTCCTCCCAAGCCATAAGTGGATGCTGCCTGTGCTGGACCACAGAGAGGGGGAGCTCATGCAGGTTGGACCACAGTATGGCCTGGGGTGACCAGGGGCGACACAAGCTTAGGTGTGGAGAAAAGCCAAGGTCCATGTTCAGAAAAGAAACACTCAATCTGAGATATGGGTACAAAGCCCTGAACAGGAGGCAAAATAAGATCTGGGAAATCCGCTCCACTGGGAAGGCTGGGAGTGATACAAGGACCCCTAGGACCAGCTTAACAGGTGAACCTCCAGCCATGTTGAACAGATCAGCTTGTTAAAAGGCTAGATTGAGACTGCCCATTTCCTGACTAAGTTGCATTAAACATGGATTCTTTTTCTTAAAAGCAGTATGAATTTTCAGTACAAGTGTGTATGCTTTCCTACCAACCCTCCAGACTCGCTGGTGAGCTTTGTTCAAACCGTTCATCTTACAATGGTGCAAAGCTGAACTGCCAATGGAGGCTCAGGAAGCAGGACTTACAAAATGCCCATAGTCTGCACTCTCTGACAGGCAGCTAGGCCAAAAGCCCTTCACTCATCTTTCCAGGGCAACCAGTGGCAAAGGCTAAAGTCTAGGGCAAGTCTCAAAGTCAAATGCAGATAGCCTGGTGGCCAAGCAACTCTGCCTCCACCACAAAAAAAAAAAAAAAGGAAAGATAATGATTAATCTTTCTGTACTTTGATTCCAGTGAAATTTATTTTTTAAATTATGTTTTAGGGAAATGTATACTAATTCTATTTTTTAAAATAAGAAAGCCTACCTATTTTACTCAGTGATTCCATCAAATTAAAGACCTGACATCTGCTGTTCAGGGCGCATCACCTGGAGAAGCATGCCCAGTGTCCTCTGGCTTGGATTTGACCCCATTGCATCACTGCAGAGAAACACCTGAGCCTTACTAAGGCTCTGTCAGGCCCTTTAAGACTGCTTAAATCTGCACCACAGAGCCCATACAGCACAGGAAAGGAATTTTCCACTGCCAGAAAGTTACGCCTGCCAAGCAAGGACCAAGGACCCAAGCTGCAGATTACAATTAAAAAGTACAGGTTCAGCTTTGCAGTATCTATTTGTGTAATCAGCAGACACCTGGGAGAGGGAGGAAGACAAGAAATATACCCACAAAACATTGCTCAAAAAGAGCACAAAGTAATTGCATCTTTCTCAAGTCTTCCTTACCAATTTAATATTTCTCCTCAACCTTCTGATTTTAATTTCTAATTATTCTATTACATCATAAGTCAGGCCGAAGCCTAGGTACAAGAAACTATAAAAATAATTTGTCATTCTGGAAGGTTCTCATTTTCCATCAACCTTAAAAATATTGGTCTAAGAACACTGGATTGAAGAAAGAAACTCCAGAGTGTGGCCTATAGTGTCTCGCACTGTGCTCTCAAAAAGTAAATTTTATTTCAAAGGTAAATTAGACACTGGGGAACCTTCATTGTCACATTCAACCTTAACCCTCGGTGATTCCATGAATTTAACTCCCTAAATTTAAAATCCATTCATTTAGACAATATTTTTCTTCATTTGACAAATATTTACTGAGCATTGACTACGTGGTTCAGGTACGGGAAGTAAGAGATGTTAACACAATGGAGCAGAATCCCTGCCACCAAGGTGCAATCAAGCCTTATGCAAGGAGCTTTGGGAAAGAATTACAATCTAAATATAAAGTAGCAAGGAAGGATATAAAACTTTTTCCTACCTCTGGAAAAATAATTCCTTCTACGAAGCAGCAAAAAACTGCTATCATTAAGGGCAACCGGTGGGGAAATGAGGGCTGGACGTCCCAGAGGGAAGAAAGAGTGGGCTCCCTCAGGAGAGGAGCCAAAGGGAGGGATCCCGAGACTCAGCATTTTGCAAGCGAGATTAGGGATAAGTGAGAAGCTAAAGGAAGTACAGAGTACAGTTTGTGTCCTCAGCTGAAGAGACTCTTGGCAGAGTTAATGAAGTTCCCAGTCTATAAAAGTATCCCAGAGGCCAGAAATTCTCCTAGGATGGTTATGCTCACTGCTTGGCAGAGAGAAGAGTTTTAAAATGAGATCTCTGTTTACAGGCAAGACAGTCAAGTAGAGGACATTCAGCTCTAAAAAGAGCCTGAATTCTAAGGCATTGGGATGAGAAAAGTCATTCCAGGAGAACAGCACCAGGCAATTCCAAGAAATGGCAGCATGCCCCCAACTGAAATGCCCAGGAGAGAGGAGCTGGCTCTCCAGGATGTGGCTGGAAATGCAGTTTAACCAGAAAGACAGGAGGCTCACCCTGGGGGAGGAGGGGCAGATTACCTAGAGCTGTCACTCTCAAACCTGCCAGGTGAGGAGATCATACCTGGGAGCTCTTCATGCGTGGAAACAGGTTTTGGGATGCACGGGCACTCTCAGTCCCAATCCCTGGGGCTGGCTCAGGGAATGAACAGAGGCCCTACTATGGTCTGAATATCTGTGTCTTCCAAATATCCCTGTGTTGAAACGCTAACCACTAAGTTGATGGCATCGGGAGGTGGGGCCTTCGAGAGGGGATCAGTCTCAAAGGCGGACCCTCATGATGGCGCGAGTGTCCGCATCCAGGGTGCAGCAGAGGGACCCCTCCCACTCTGCACTGCAAGAAGACCCCACCTGGGAAGTGAAAGCTAGTCCCTGATATCAGATGTGCAGGGGCCTAGATTTCGGACTCCTCAGCCTTCAGAACGGTGAGAAATAGATTCCTGTTGTTCCTCAGCCACCCAGTGGACAGGATTCTGTTTCAGTTACCCAAACAAACTCAGACAGTCCCCATGCGAGGGTTTATTAGTTTTGTGATAATTATGTTTTAATTATGACAAATAAGAGCTCAGGTCTGAGTAGTGCCCTCTGAATACTGACCCAGAAGAAGGGAGGTTCTGGGTTTAACTGGACCCGTCCTATCCTGGAGCTATTCCTCTGAAAGAGATCCCACAGCAGGGACTCACTGGAGCACGGGAGACTCACCTGATGATTTTTGTTCTTTCTCTCTGCATAATGTTACATTATTAATGAGTTTGATAAAAACACCTACCAGGTTTTGAGCAAATACAAGAAACCAGGTATGATAACAGGCAAATCCCATAGTTCAAGCTGTTTCTCTAAGAATTTCTAACCTTCCTACCAAACCAGCCAGGTAGGAATTTTTACATATTTCAGGGGAGGAAACTGAGGCACAGGGTCAGTCAACAACCAAGATGTAGCGTGGAGAGTCCGTCCACCTCCAAGTTCAACATGCTGCTGCCTCCTTCTTTCATTTCAATGGTTTTCTTTTCATTTCTTCCTCCCTGAATTTGAATTTAGTTTACTTTTTACATATCCTCCTCTGTCAATAAGTTTGACTTTCTAAAGACCAGAGCTGCCCTGGCCTCATTACCTCACCTTGAGTCTGGCACACAGTAGGTATTTAGTAGATGTTACTAAGTGGAAAAGAGATGCATCAGCCTTTATCAATCAAGTGGCAGAATATTCTAGAAAGGCAGCCAGCTAGACAGTGTTCCCAAATTCTCTGGAGGCTGCCGTTTCTCCAATCTTTTAATTCCTTGGAAAAAAGCCCACAGACAGGGTAACCCACCAGCTGGAAAAACGCCAGATTGTCTAACTCCAAAAAAACGATGGCACACGTCCAAAAAGGAGAACTGTTCTAGGCCAAGGAATCTATTTGCAGGACACATCCCCCAGCAGTCAGTGGCCAGACCCAGGGCTGTGTAAGCCACTCTGGCCACACTAGGCCTCCCTGCACATCTCAAGGTCACAGGGATGAGGCCCAAGGACCACCCCCAGCTCCCCCCCATGGTTTGCCTTTAGGGCCGTCCCAACACTACCCTGTGCACCAAGTACAGACACAGCAGCCCCTGCCCTGTGTGCACGCCCCTGCCCTGTGTGCACACTCGCCCAAACAGCCTGAGGTTTCCCTTCACCACACAGCCACAGATGCAGCTTTGCGTCCACATGGACCCTGCCGGAGGGAAGACACGCTTCACAGATCACTATCTTCTCTTCAGCTCTTGTGCGGTGTTTATAAAATAACAACTCTGCCATCTTCCTGGGTAACAGCAGCGGCAGGTGATGTAAGATCAACCTCCCCACTGGTACCTTCAGCACCAAGCCCTGCCAGCAGAGACCTCAGTTGAGTAAGAGAGGGTGCTGCTCAATAGGACGGGGCTCTGCTCTGGGAAGGATCCTACTTCCAAACACAAAGTGAAGAGCAGGGTGTGTTTTACAAGTTATATGCTCACTGCTCACATCTCCAAGGACCACAGATGCTCAGCACCCAGCAAAGCCAAGCTTAATACTGTGTTTCACCTGTATCCCTATCTGTTCTGTTCACTAGACTGTATACTGGTCAGAGAATAGGTCAGACAAACACTGAAGAAAAAAGGGAGGACCAGGTCAGAACCATGCACCGCAACAGACACCACGTGCCATCACCCACGTTTCTCAGGTACCGCAGGACCCTTCACCACCCAGACGCCACGCGCCGTCCTCCACAGTCCTCAGGTTGTATAGGACCACGTGCCACCAAGACATCACACGCTGTCCTCCACAGTCCTCAGGTGGTATAGGACCACGTGCCACCCAGACGCCACACGCTGTCCTCCACAGTCCTCAGGTGGTATAGGACCACGTGCCACCCAGACGCCACGCGCTGTCCTCCACAGTCCTCAGGTGGTATAGGACCACGTGCCACCCAGATGCCACACACTGTCCTCCACAGTCCGCAGGTGGTATAAGACCACGTGCCACCCAGACGCCACACGCTGTCCTCCACAGTCCTCAGGTACTACAGGACCACGTGCCACCCAGACACCACGCACTGTCCTCCACAGTCCTCAGGTACTACAGTACTACAATACCACGTGCCACCTAGACAGCAGGCACAAGTATCCTCATTCCTAATGCTAAGCCCCCTACAAACAGAATGGGTTAGTCAAAGATGCCTTCAGCCGTCTGACACTCAAGCAGATTATGAGCCTGCTGGCATTATTCTTCAATGCATTTAAAAACATATCCACAAGGATGGAAGGGTTAATAACTGTGCTAACTTCCTCCTGTTACTATCCCCACCTTTAAATAGGTCAAGACTATTAAGAAAGACTTTCTTGGTCAGGCTGAACCCAGAGCTAAATGGGCATTGGTGGCCCCTTGTGCAAGTTCTAAGGAAACAGCAAGGGGTGGTGAGGGCCCCAGCTAGGTTCCAACACTGCAGGGCTTCACAGGCACCCTGGAACATGACTGTCTAACTCCTACAAACCTCTGCTGTTCAGAGCATCATTGCAGGGTTACCTGCAAATGTGCAACAGATTCTACCCATGGGGAGGGGACTAACGTTTTGTAAGACTTACTAAAAATGGGATTAATTCATAGTGAGGATATATTAGCCATGCTAATGAAAGTGATAATGGAAATCTTGTTAAACTGCTTCTGAAGGCAACACTAGTACATTCTGTACTGAATGACAAGAGAGTTTTGTTTTTTTTTAATAGTTTTTGGCCAGGGCTAGGTTTGAACCCACTACCTCTGGCACATGGGACTGGAACCCTACTCCTTTGAGCCACAAGTGCCACCCGAGTTTTTTTTTTTTTAAACTTACTGAAAATCTCTAGTTTGAGACCTTTTTGGGGGGCAAAAGTTTAAAATTATATAAGAAAAATAATTCATTCCCCAAAAAGGAAGCGTTTATTTATATGGAATGGCTAGTACTAGATAATTGTGGTTTAAAAGAGAAAAGGAAAAGTTAACTAGCAACATTATAAGCAAAACGTTAAGTCCTGAATTTCAGAAGATAGGATATTCTTGTTTTCTACCTAGGGAAAATTTAAAGGTATCCTTTTACCGCTACCTTACTTAGATAAAAGAATAATTTCTTTCTAAGTTATACCCTACTATTTTTAAAGAGGATTTACAGTTCCTTATACAAAATGCCCATATGTTCCAGGGTCATTAGAAATGACTCACTGCTAGCTGTGTATCCGCTGGGCCTGAGCCCTCTGCCTCCTACAGCCTCAACAAGCAACAGATACTTGTTTAACAAATGAATGAACGCAGGAATGAATGAATGAATGAAAGACACAGGAAGACTGCAGAGCGAGAGGATGAAAAGCAAACACACCAGGGTAACAGAGAGAGCCCCGGGATAAAGCCGTCTATTGAACCCGCATCCTGACAGCTAAAGGACCCATGAACGTTAATGGAGTCCAATTATCTGCCAAGAGGGGCAGACAAAGAGTGGCGCGAACTGTCAGAGCATCAGGAAGGCCAAGGCCCAGAATAGCTGAGACTTGAAAAATTACAAAGAATGACAATGGCTTTTTCAGTTCTGCTCCAAATAAGGACCAGGAGGGAGAGATCTGCTGCTTGCCTGACACTGGGGGAGACAAAGAGAACACAGCCTCCTCAATGCCTTTTTTGTTCCTATCTTCCTTATTAAGACAAATGATCTTCAAAGTGGAAAGGAAGGAATATGCACAATTAAAGGAAACCGCTGTCCCAGGCAGGGGGCGACTGCAGGGACCCCACAGACTTGGCTGCTCTCAGGCCAAGAAAAACTTGATCCCTATGGTTGAAATCTCAGTTTGAGCAGGGGCAATCTGAGTAGTCAGAAAAATGCAAAATACTGGTGGGTAGGTAAGGAAGGAGGCAGATCTGGAGGCAGGACAGAGGGATAACAGCTCCGAGGCCAAAGCCATCAACCTGGGTTCACGATCCAGCTGTGCCACCTGCGAGGGCCATGGTCTGGACAGCTCTCCTGCCACTGGCCTAGTACCCCATGGATAAGGAAATTTCCAAAGTGCCTACTTTACAGGACAATTAGGTAGCTTCACTGGGTTAAAACAAGAAGCACAAGTCCTTAGTAGGTTAAGAAACTGTTTTTTGTAATAGGGAAGTCACCTAATCACGTAAGAAGCAGAGGACAAAGCATGACCTGCCATCATATGTAAGCTGAGGCTGCAGGGCAACCACTAACGACAAGCACAAACCCTGTTACTTGGTGTGCCACAAGCATATTTCTGGAAGGCAAAAAGAACTTGGGCATTGGTTATTTTGTGGGAAAAAGAGTTTTCCCTTAGCTTTGCTGCATCTCACCCCTATTAAGAGGTGTCTAGACATGGGTAGGGTAAGACAACTCAAAATCCTCAACTTTGGCATCAACGTCCAACCCACATTCACTATTATTCAGGATTTTTGTTGAGCATTTCAGAAAAAGAAACTTACTGGAAAATAGCATAGTTTCACCCTGAGGAAGTGTCACTCAGGAAACAAAAGTTACTGTCATGTATGTGTATCACCCACCCTCTATACCTACCCATGGATTCATCCAGCTGTATATTAAGAACATTTGAATAAAAAATTGAGTCTGTACTGAAAACACACTTTTCTTCTTATCATTATTCCCTAGACAATATAATGTAACAACTATCTACCTAGAATTTACACTGCCCTAGGTTATTACAAGCAACCTAGAGATAATTTAAAGTATATAGAAGAATGTGTGCAGATTATATACAAATACAACAGTATTTCATATCAGGGGCTTGAGCATTCTCAGATTTTTTTGGAGACAGAGTCTCACTCTGTCACCTTGGGTAAAGTGCCATGGTGTCACAGCTCACAGTGGCCTCAAACTCTTATGCTCAAGTGATCCTCCTGCCTCAGCCTCCTAAGTAGCATCCTCAGATTTTTTTTATTGGCAGGAGGTCCTGGAATTAGTCTCCCATACATGTTTGTTTGTTTGTTTTTTGAGACAGAGTCTCACTTTATCACCCTTGGTAGAGTGCTATGACATCATAGCTCACAGCAACCTTCAACTCCTGGGCTTAGATGATTCTCTTGCCTCAGCTCCTGAGTAGCTGGGACAACAGGTGCCCACCACAACGTGCCTGGCTATTTTTTTGTTGCAGTTTGGCTGGGGCCGGGTTTGAACCCGCCATCCTCGGTATATGGGGCCGGAACCCTACCCACTGAGCCACAGGCATCACCCCATACATATTTATAAGTAAAATCTAAAGATATTACTGTGGATAAGAAAGTGAAAGATGAACCAGGCAGGTGCATTAGAGGGACCATGGTGAAACACACCTTCTCAGCTGACTTTACATTCTCGTCAATCACACCCTTATCCAAACTGTTCCTGGTGCCTCAGGAATGGCAAGGCATGGCAGGATGGGAAGGCCTTTGTGGGCTGGTTTTTACTTTTGCTTGCCTAGAATTCCCAGAACTTCCCACGCAGAGGGGAGAGGCAGGGGCTTGGGACGTTTCTGGAACTCATAAGTCTATTTAAGGCATATGAGTTCAGGAATTCATTAAAGAAGTATCTATGAAATATGACTCCAGACAAGGCACTACAGCAGAACCTTCAAGATAAGTTAAGATACGGCCATTGCCTCAAGAAATGTGTGATCTCTGGAGAAAAGGGAAGAATATGATTCATAGTAATACTTGTAGAGGCAGCTTACACATACAAGGTCTGACAATTAAGTTCTCGAACTCATCCTAAAAAAAGTGTTATGTACCTCATGCCTGAATATCACTATGGTTACCTTTGAAGTGCTCTCCTTAGGAAGCTATGCCTGGATGCCAGCAGAATCCACCTTCAAAGCATTGTGGCAAAAGATATGTAGCACTATTTCTAGGATGAGTTCTTAAACTTCATTGTCAGACCTTGTGTAGCTGTGTGCAGGTTGGGTCCCCTAAATTATCTCAGAACCTAACATTGAAGGGACTTGACTTTGATTCTCATTCCACCACTGAGTGACTTCTCTGTGACTTCCTAGCAAGGTACTCAACCTCTCAGTCTCAGTTTCCCCACCTGTAGCTCTGAAGACTAACTGAGCAAATGTAAGAAGTTTGGGGAGGTTTTAGCACAGGCCTCAAAGTTGTCATCAGCATCACCACTGTTATTTTTTGCCATGTCACACGTGATAGGACCTGTAAGTGAGGACTGTAAAGTGGGAAGCAGCCCCAAGCAGCCTCACAGTCACACAGCAGTGCTGGAATAGACCAGAAGACAGAAAAACCACCAGCTCACGCTGGCCGCGTCCCCCAGCACATGCTGAGCTTCAGAATGGTTTCTGGGGGGAGGGGGGGGACAAAACAAGCCAAACAAAACTTATTTCTCTGGTCTATTTCACCTTCTCTAGTAACTGACATTCTTTTCTAATTTTGGTCTTCCTCGCCTGGCAAACAGTGCCTGAGCTGAGACCCTGGTGCTTCTTAGCCTGCATGTTCTCCATTCTTCCTTCCATGCTTGCACTGTTTCTGGAAAGGAAGGCTTGAGAAAAGTCTTGATATGATCTTGAGACTTTTTTCAAGTCAGATGTGAAGCCTGTGGGTGTGATGCCTCCATCTGAGCCAATGGACTTCACTCTTGGATTTGTGACTCCAGCAACCAACGCAATGTTCTGAATCCATCTCAGGAGGCCTTGCCCTGGTGCTTATCCAGCCTTGTTTTTCTGGCAGAACAAGGTCATGTGGGCTTAGGACGAGCAAGCCCAAAGTGGATATGGAGCAGTGGCTGGGAGGGCATAGCCTCGGCTTTTAGGCTGGAACTCAGGCTGTAGCTGCAGCCATACCACAAGGAGAAAGGGACATCTAAGTATCATAGTCCCCAAAGGGGAGAAGTCCACCAAGTAACAAAGAATAATGTGCTTCTGGTCCAGCCAAAGACACAAAAAGCCATACAGAGACTTGGTAAGGCCCCTGCTCTGGGGACAGGCCTCTGAAATCTACCATGAGGCTACTAACCGGTGACAACATGGGGAAGGACAATTAGGACGGAGGAAGGATATGCTGGAAAGGAGATCTGGGCTCTCTGCCAAACTCTACTACTCTGAGCAAATGACCTTGAATGACCTTAGCCGAATAACTTAAATTCTCAGATCCCATCTCTTCTCAAACCAGGCTGGGCAAGACACCCCACCCAGGACTGTGAATCTGTGTTGTGTGTGTGCAACCAACCATCCCTCTCACTCATCTCCAGGCTGGCACTGACCACTACAGCACCATCTTCCGGGGGTCCAGCCTCAGACTTCCCAGCAGCATTGGACCCAGGGGGTCCAGAGCACCTGTTACTGGAGACTGTTGTGGTATGGTGTGTGCACTGTAACGGCACAATCAGTCATTTTAATTTTTAGTTTGTTTTATTTTTTCCCCCGTTTTAGGAATAACCTCACATATATAAAGCACACTGAGAAACTGGAGAGAAACAAAAACATATTTCTCATCCCAAGAGGAAAGTCATGCTAACAGGTAGACTGGCAATCTCTAAAAATGCTTTCCTCAGCTACTAACCTCTTGCTCTTGGAAATACCTTCTGCCCCACCCTCTACCCCTGAGATGTTAACGCTTCACACACACTGTGCCCAGGATATCGTATTTGTCTTCCCAGTATGGCTCAGAAGCTTCACACACTCTGCCTCCTGTGCCCAGGACACCCTATCTGTCTTCCCAGGATGGCCTAGCTACAGGCCTGTGTGTCTCCATTCAACGGGCACTTTCTGTGCACCACAAGCCCAGACCCTGACTTCCCACCAGTGCCCAACACACTGCCTCCTCTTGAAAGGACCTCAAATATTCCTCAGGTATAAATCAGGAAGACTACTTAGGGTAAAATAAACGGACCACCTCAAATTTCACACTCTTCACCCATTTAGTTTCAAAGTAGCCATCTCACAAATTGCTCCAGGCTAACTTATCACCATCAAAACCACACACCACCCAGCCTCTCCCCCACTGCAGACCCTCGGAGGCAGGTGCTATCTTCCTGTCATCAGGAAGGTTTCTGGTAGTGAAGGTGACACCTTCTGGCAGGAAAATCTCTTTCGTTTTTCTACCTGTATCATGCTCTTGGCTGTTTTCTCTCTGAAGCAGGAAGCAACCCTTACTTACTCCCATCTGAGCATGAAGGATGTGCACTGGGCTCACCCAGGTGAGAACTATTTGTTCCTAGGTAAATGGACTTGCCCTTCTGGGCTCTGTGAGTCCTACTGGTGGCTTCTAATGGCCTGTCCCCTCCAGCACTATACCACAACCAAAATCACCAGGTTTAGGCATTAATAATAAATACCCAACATTCCGGCACTATATTTTAAAATCAAAATGAAAATAGTATTATTCACTTATTTTCATTATAAAATATTATACATTTGTTCCAAATTTTAAAATACAGAGAATTATACAGTAAATAAAAATTACCTATAATCTCACCACTCAGAATTAAGTAACATTATATGTAAAGCATATACCAAAGGTTTTTTTCGCTTTAGAAAACTATGATCATATGGTAGTGTAACCTGCTTTTCTGCTTTTTTCAGTAAATCTGGGCATTTTCTCAAAGTTACTAGATATTTACCTATTTAAAATAATAACAGGACAAAATCACAATCCATCCAGTGCATGTAACGTTTACATGAATGCTCTCGCCTTTCACTTAGTTCTCTTGTTCTAGGGAATATGCTAATGATAGAACTGAGACAGATACACACTCAGTTCCTTGAAATACATTCCTAGAATTGATAAGTCAGAATTCGTGGCCTTTGTAAGGCTCTTTTTAAGACATGAGCAAACTAGCTTTGAGAATCAGCCCACGTCCTGGTAAGGGACTCCTCCTGGGACAAGGCAGGGCACCCCGCGCTCTACACTTCCCCGTCCTCCCTGACGCTTGCAGAGAAGCCGTCATCCCGTGTAGTAAGTGTGGATGCTGAGACTCAGCTACCTGACAGCACAGTCTCACATGAAAGCAGCATTCACAGACAGGCCTGCCCGCTTCCTGCTGCCACACCGTGCTGTCCGTGAAGCTCATGGACCTCTGGGGACTCTCTTCAAAGCTGACTCTACCAAGGGGCACCTAAAACACATGTCTATGTTTCAGGAGATATTATCTGAATGTTGCTTTCCGTTTTTTTTACTTTTTTTTTTTTTAAGACAGTCTCACTCTGTCACCCTGGGTAGAGTGCTGTGGCTTCATAGTTCATAGTAATCTCCAACTCCTGGGCTCAAGCAATCCTCCTGCCTCAGCCTCCAAAGTAGTTGGGACTATAGGCACCTGCCATAACACCCAGCTAATTTTTCTGTTTTCAGTACAGACAGGGTCTCACTATTGCTGAGGCTAGTCTTAAACTCCTGAGCTCAAGCAACCCACCCACCTCAGTCTCCCAGAGTGCTGGGATTATAGGTGGAGGCACTGTGCCCAGCCATATGTATTGTTACAAAGTTGAGTTGAATCACAGTAGCACTGTGTAGTAGGACTTGGCTCCCAAGATGGGGTCAGTCAAATCAATGCCACCTCCCAATGTGACAGGGAGGACAGTCAAAGCAAATGGCAGAAGCACAGTTGTAATCTGAGGAACACAGGACTGTTTTGAAGCCATGCTTGAAATTCAAAAGCATCATGGAAATACGACTATAGTGGAGGCGTGAGTGTGCAACTGAACCTCCACCACACCTGACCACTGTGTGCTGTTAAGTGCGAGACACGTGTGCTGTGTGATGCTGAGTGAGAAGAGTGCTAAGTGTGCTGTGTGTGCTATGCAGTGTTGAGTGAGATGCACGTACTGTGTGTGCTGAGACGCGCGCTCGCTGTGTGGTGCTGAGTGAGACGTGCGCACTGTGTGGTGCTGTGTGAGACGCGCGCGCTGTGTGGTGCTGTGTGAGACGCGCGCGCTGTGTGGTGCTGAGTGAGGCGCACGCTGTATGGTGCTGAGTGAGACGCGCGCGCTGTGTGAGACGCGTGCGCTGAGTGGTGCTGAGTGGTGGTGTGTGAGACGCGTGCGCTGTGTGGTGCTGAGTGAGACGCGTGCGCTGAGTGGTGCTGAGTGGTGGTGTGTGAGACGCGTGAGCTGTGTGGTGCTGAGTGAGATGCGTGCGCTGTGTGGTGCTGAGTGGTGCTGAGTGGTGGTGTGTGAGACGCGTGCGCTGTGCGGTGGTGTGTGAGATGCCTGCGCTGTGTGGTGCTGAGTGAGACGCGTGCGCTGAGTGGTGCTGAGTGGTGGTGTGTGAGACGCGTGCGCTGTGTGGTGGTGTGTGAGATGCGTGCGCTGTGTGGTGCTGAGTGGTGCTGAGTGGTGCTGAGTGGTGGTGTGTGAGACGCGTGCGCTGGGTGGTGGTGTGTGAGATGCCTGCGCT
>CAUYTI010133362.1:0-64227 GCA_963575145.1 Galago senegalensis
GGTACTTCATCAAGCTTTCCATGAAGACTTTGTGCATGTATTTCTGTATGCATATTATACATCAATAATAAGATAACATTTTCCATATTTGCACACATTTTGTAACTTAGTATCTCGGAATAAAAGTCATTCTTTGGGTGAAAAAAAAAAAAAAAAAAAAGAAATGGCAGAACCAGAATGAAAATGCAATCATATATTTTCAGCTGACTCTGCTTTTTCACTCCAAGTATTTTACATGTAAGTATAAAATAAAGCTGTTCTAGCTATCACAAAAAAAAAAAAAAAAAACAGAGTGCTAAAGGTATTAATTATAAAGGAAATAGCTAAATTAGAAATTGGGTGCTAAAATTCAAAATTTATCAGGCATTAAAATTAAGAGTTTATGTTAAATGGACAGTAGTATTAAGCAGACAGAAAAGCAAGCCACAGAGGGGAAAAGATATTTACAACACATATATCTGAAATGACTCATATTTAGAATATATAAAAAAATTCCTATGAATTTAATTTTAATTAAAAATTTAATTAATTTTTAATTAAAAAAATTTTAATCACTCTTCCTAAAATAGGAAAGCCTGGAAAAGTCACTTTAGGAAAGATACATATAAAAGACACTACAGAAAAGTTCTAAATATATAATTATTATTAACTTATAAAAGGGTATTTCAATATTATGAGGCATCTGGAAATGTAAATTAACTATCAAAATAAGCATAATCAGATACCAGTCCATTTCCACCTGAACATCTAAAATTAAATGACATCAACATTAAGGATGTGGGCTTGGCACTTGTAGCTTACATAGCTAAGGCACTAGCCACATGCACCAGAGTTGACAGGTTCGAATCCAGCCCAGGCCTGCCAAACAGCAATGACAACTACAACCAAAAAATAGCAGGGCATTGTGGTGGGTGCCTATAATCCCAGCTACTTGGGAGGCTGAGGCAAGAGAATTGCTTAAGCCCAGGAGTTGGAGGTTGCTGTGAGCTGCAATACCAGAGCACTCTACCCAGGGCAACAGCTTGAGGCTCTGTCTCAAAAAAAAAAAAAAAAAAAATTTAAGGATATGAAATAACTGGAACTCACATATGTTACGATTTTACTACTATACACATTCTCACACAGGCATAATTCATGTTCAGTTCCAGAACAGTGCAATAAAGAGAATATTGCAACAAAGCAAGTTATGTAAATTCTCTGGTTTCCCAGAGCATATAGTTTACACTATACTGTAGTCTATTGATTATACAATAGCATTATGTCTAAACAAATGTATACACCCTAAATTAAAATATTTTCTTGCTAAAAAAATATTATTGATCATCTGAGCCTTCAGCAAGTTGTAGCTTGCCTTGCTATTGATGGCTACTAGGTGAGGGTTGCTGAAAGGTAGGGTAGCTGTAGCAATTTCTGAAAATAATATAACAATGAAGTTTGCCACATCAGGGATGCTTCCTTTCACGAAAGACTTCTCTGAGGCATGTGATGCTGTTTCAGAGCATTTTATCCACTGTAGAACTCTTTCAAAATTGGTGTCCACTCTCTCAAACCCTGCCACTGCTTTATTAAATGAACATACGTAATACCCCACATCCTTTGTTGTCATTTCAACCATGTTCACAGCTTCTTCAGCAGATGCCATAGTTTGATTTGTTTGTCCCCTCCAAATCGCCTGCTGAAGTTTGATCCCCAGAGTTGGAGGTACGGGCCAATGGGAGAAGTTTGAGTCTTGAGGTCAGATCCCCCACAAATGGTTTGATGCTCTCCTGGTTCTCATGGTAATGAGTGAAGCCTTAGTCTTCAGTTACCACAAGAGCTGGTTATTAAACAGAGCATGGAACCTTGTGCCTTCTCTCTCCATGTGACGCACCAGCTGTCCTTTGTCTTCTGATTTGAATGGAACCAGAATGAAGCCCACACGAGAACAGGTGCTGGCACCATGTCTCCTGCACAACGTGCAGAACTGAGAACCAAATAAATCTTTCTTGATCAATTACTCAGCCTCAGTTATTCCTTTAGAGCAATACAAACAGACTTAAGATACCAGGAGTAGAATGCATCCCAAGAAACCACTTTCTTTGCTCATCCATAAGAGTTGGATCAGCTCTTCATCCAGTCAATCAAGGGAGCACAGCAAGTCAATCACATCTTCTGGCTCTAGTTCTCCTGCTATTTCCACAGTTGCAGTGACTTCTGCCACTGAAATCTTGAACCCCTGAATGTCATCCATGTAGTTGGGAATCTACTTCTTCCAAACTCTCGTTAATGATAATATTTGAACCTCCTTCCACCAATCATAAATGTTTGGTAGTGGCATTTAGAATAGTAAATCCTTTCCAGGAGACTCTCAATTTACTTCACCCAGATACATCAGAGGAAATCACTGGCTCAGACACCTGTGCCCTTACACAAAGTATCATGTGGAAGTAAAACTCAGCAGAAATCAAGCAGGTAGGAGAAGGGAGGAGGGAGGGGTAAAATCACACCTAATGGATCCTGTGCACATAATCTAGGTGATGGGCACACATAACTTTGACTCAACCTGTACAAAAGCAATTCAGGTAGCCAAAGCATTTGTACCCCATAATATTCACAAATGAGACTTGTAAGTAAAATTCCTCCTGGATTGGCTCGGTGCCTATAGCTCAACTGGCTAAGGTGCCAGCCACATACACCTAAGGTGGCGGGTTTGAATCCCCAGCCTGGACCTGCCAAACAACGACAGCTGCAACCAAAAAATAGCCGGGCGTTGTGGCGGGCGCCTGTGGTCCCAGCTACTTGGGAGGCAGAGGCAGGAGACTCGCTAGAGCCCAGGAGTTGGAGGTTGCTGTGAGCTGTAATGCCACGGCACTCTACCCAAGGGGACAGCTTGAGGCTCTGTCTAAAAAAAAAAAAAATATTCCTCCTGGATCCATGGGCTGCAGAATGAATGTTGTGTTAGCAGACATGAAAACAGCACTAATCTCCTTCTATACCTCATCTGCACTCTTGGAAAACCAGATGCAATTGTCCATGAACAAGAAATATTTTGAAGGATATTTTCTTCTTCTGAGCAAAAGTACTCAACAGTAGACTTAAAATATTCAGTAAACATACTGTTAACAGGTGCACTGTCATCTAGGCTTTGTTGTTCCAGGAAGAGTAGACTTAGCATAATTCTTAAAGGCCTTAGATTTTCAAAATGATGAATGAGCATTGGCATCAACTGAGTCCCTAGCTGCTCTTGCCGCTAACAAGACAGTCAGCCTATCTTTTGAAGCTTTGAAGCCAGGACTTCATTTCTCCCTAGTGGTAAAAGTCCTAGATGGTATCTTCTTCCAATAGAAAGCTGTTTTATATCTGCATTGAAAATTCATTTTTTCATGAAGCCACCCCCATCAAATGTCTTAGCTAGATCTAGATAACTTGCTGCAGCTTCTCTATCGGCACTTGCTGCCTCACCTTGCACTTTTATGTTATGGAGATGGCTTTATTCTTAAACCTTAAGGACCAACTTTACTTTCGCAGCTACCTCACTGTCTCAGGTTTCATAGATTTGGCTTTCACTTAAGAGAATGTTGTGGCGGGTTAGGATCTTCTCTCCAGACCCCTCAAATTTTCTTCATTTCAGCAATAAGATTGTTTTGCTTTCTTATCATACTTATGTTCCCTGAAGCAGACCTTTAATTTCCTTCAAGAACTTTACCTTTGCACTCACAACTTCACTAACTGTTTGGTGTAAGAGGACTTCAGCTTTCACATGCTTTCCTCATTACACTAAATCATGGCTAACTTTTGACTTCAAAGGAGAGATGTGACTCTTCCTTTTTCTTGAACACTTAGAGGCCACTGGAGGGTTATTACTGGGCCTAATTTCAATATTGTTGTGTCTCAGGAAATGGAGAGGCCCAAAGAGAAACAGGGGAATGACCAGTAAGTGGAGTGGTCAGAACACACACATTTATCAATTAAATTCACCATCTTATATGGTTATACTTTGTGGGAGCACCCCCCAAATTATAATATTAATATCAAATATCACTGACTGAAGATGACCATAACAGATATCATAATGATGAAAAAGCCTGAAATATTGTCTGAATGACCAGAATGTGACACAGAGATATAAAGTGAGCACACGCTGTTAGAAAAATGGTGCAGACAGACTTGCTCAGTGCTGAGTTGCCACAAACCTTTGTGAAGTGTGGTCAAGCAAAGCATGGTGAAATGAGGTGTGTCTGTGTAAATAACTGAAGTTCATACATGTGAACACTAAAAAGTTTGTACAGGAGTCTCGTGGGAGCAGGGAGCAGATGCTGTCACCTCCTTGCTGTTATCACATATGCCGTAGCTTCTTGACGTAGGCACCTGTGACTTTGCCAGGAAATTTCATTTGGTTACAGAAGTGTGCTCTACCTGCAGCTAAAATAAACAAAAAATAGCATAAAGTTCCCACTCTGCCAGCAACCACAAATCAGTGACAAACAGTTTTGTGCCCCAACTCCCGCTGAGCCTGCCTCCCACAGGGCCACAATGAGACTGAGACCCACTTGGCCTCAGCAGTGACTCACTCATCACGCACCCAGGGTTGGGTTCTTTCCTGTGTATCTCCACTCCCCTAGAACTTCCCAAATCAACTACTTGAACTCAAATTTAGTCCCGGAGTTTGCTTCTGAGATAACTCAGCTAAAGATGGAACATTATTCATATAAACTAAAAATTGAAGGAAAATTTTTTTAAAAAAGAGATGTCCATTAATAGAAAAATGGTTAAATAAATTGTGGAACATCCTATAATACTAGGCATCAAAATGAACCAACTGTAGATTCTCATCACTACATGAAGGAATGAATCTTATAAAACCTAATTTTGAGCAAAACATGTTAAATACAAAATAATATATACTTTACCTTAATATAAAATTTAATATCAGGCAAAAACAATCTGTCGTTATGGGCTGAATCATGTTCCCATCCACCCACAAAAGCCTCTGTTGAAATTATAATCCTGGTACCTCAGAATGGGACTTTCTTTGGAAATAGAGTCTTTATACAACCAACTTAAAATGAGGCCTTTAGGGTGGGCCTTCATCAAATACGACTGAGGTTCTTACAAAAAGGGAAAATTGGATATAGACACAGGGGAAATGCCACATGGATGGAAGATTACAGTGACCACGGAATGCTACAGATTCCTAGCAAACCATTAGAACTGAGACAGAGAGGTGGGACGGATTGTCCCTGGGAGCCCTCAGAAGTAACCGACCCTGCTTATACCTTGATTCCAGACAGACAGTAAATCAGTCCTTTCAAGCCACCCCGGTTGAGGCACTTGGTCACACCAGGCCTAGCAAACTAACACATTGATAGCAGAAGGTAAGACAGTGTCGCCTTTGGGGAGAAGAAGTGTAGCATGACAGGGACAAGGGAACTGTTCATATTCTGTTGGTGAATGGCCATACTTTGTGCTGTGTGTGTGTTCACTTTGTGATAATTCATTCATTTTTAATACTTTCTCTCTCTCGCTCTCTCTCTCTCTCACTCTCCATATATATATATATATACATATATATATATAAAGTATATATACTATAAAGTATATGCATATATACTATATATACTTATATATTTTTAATACTTTCTCTCTCTTTATACACACACACACACACTACATTTCAATGAGAATTTATAAAAAATCTGAACTCTCATTAGAGCAGATGAGGGAAAAGCAGTACAGTCTGTTATGAGAAGGGCAAGAACTGGGGAAGAGGGTAGAAGATGAGGGAGTAGCATTTGCTCCCTTTAAAGAGGGTCCCTAACCAAACTCAGTGACTGCTGTGAGATTTTCAGCTAAGTCAGGCAGGCCCTATTTCCTGAACTGGGGGTAACAGAGGTTGTGGCTCTCCCCCATCCGCCCTTATTGCCATTTTCCTTATGCCCTGCCTCTCCGTTCTGCAGTCTTAGTCTAAGAGTAAACGGTTCCTGGGGCAGCACCTGTGGCTCAAAGGAGTAGGGCGCTGGCCCCATATGCTGGAGGTGGTGGGTTCAAGAGTAAACGGTTCCTTTCTGAATTGCCTTGAGGGCTTTAAGTTTCAGTCACCACATGCAGGGTCCACATAGGGAAACCGGTGAGGTCTACAGGGAAGCATGAGCCAGGCTAACTTTTCAAGGGAAGTAGAGAAACTCCTTTTCAAAAGTCATAGCACCCTTTAAAAAAGGCTGTTTCAATGTCTTTTCTGAAATGCTGTCACTGTACACAGTAGGTATTTACTGAGCTGACTGAGCACCTACGACATCTAAGTCGTGCTCTGTTCCAGCTGTTACACTCGGTTGATAACTGTGAGAAATGCTTCAGCAATTTTGTTCCTAATTAGTAAGTAAATTAATTACTGACAGCCAGGCACTCATTCTTATTCTTTCCTAGCTTCTGGCTGGCTGATGTCTGTAGAAGATTTTGTTTTCTCTAGCCAGACGATTTTGGTTTCTTCACCTCTTGAACTCCACCGTGGTCTTTGAAGGGAGACGCCGTCTGTTGTCTCACCGATATCTTTATTCAAATTCATCACACCAGTTCACAGAAACTTTAGTGAGGCCCCAGTTGTAAAATGGGAGCAACGATGCTGCTTGTAGCTTTTGCAGTTTTCATTAGTGGTTATGAACGTGAACGCAGGCAGGTCCCAGTCCCATTACTGACGCCTGTGAAGAGCCACATTATTGTCTTACCTTAATTGGACTTCTGCCAGAGAGGAAAAAAGGAAAGAACCAATTTAATTTTCTCATGCCATTGACCTGTGACATTTTTAAAGCATAGACTTGCCTTACCTCTACCAAATGGTTCCTAGCAGGGCTGATCGTCTTGCTATTAAACCTTTCAAATAAATCCATTTGTCTCTGGGGTCAGAACTGATTGGATAATGAGGCAAACCGAGAAACCATTCTCCTGACCCAAGGCCAGATCCGACTCCTTCCAAAAACAAGCACCTGATTTTGAGGCACCAGAGTGAGGAGGGGCTTAAAATTAGATTTTCAAGAAGATTGCGAGTCTTTTTAAAAACTCTGCTGACGTTTTGATTGTTCTTTTTTAGTTTGAGTGCTTTCATTGTTGTTGTAACTCCCGTGAAAGGTGAAGTGATTTATTTTTCCATTTTGAATGACGCTTACTCCCTTAGGGAGTCTCAACTTAAGAAATAGCAAATTACCCAGTTTCTTCACTCTACAGAACGTTACAGCTGATTGCTGGAGAATCGTGGTTTTGGTTCATTGGGCTTTCACTATTTAATATTTCCAGAGCGAGTCATTGGACTTTGAGGAAACCCGAAGTGCATCAGGAAGGCAATAAGATCAATACACTCGGGCTTCAAGTAGCTCTGACACCTGCAGTCACTCCAGAAGCACCTAAGAGCTTGCTAGCTGATTGACTAAAGACCCAGGACAACATTGTGTTTTGAACAGGATTATTGTAATCAAGAACAGGATTCTTCTCACATGTGGAATATTGGGCAGACATCATTCACCTTTTATCTTAGGTTCTTCCTTTACACACCAACCCCTTATTCCAAACTAAGGATCAGGGCACTCCTTCTGACAATGGATTTTTGTTTAGAATTTGTAATTTGCTCATTTGAAGTACTTTAATGTGTTTTATGTATTTAAAGGATTTAGAAATTAGACTGCATTTTGGTACATATTTTACACATTTAAAAAACAAATTTAGTAAAATATAAACATACTGAAAAACAAAATTTCACCAAAAGTGCTACTTGTTTACTCACCACCCACCTTTCAAGCACTTATTATAATATTTGCAGGAACATTATTTTTATGTGTTTACTTTAAAGCTATTCTGCTTGGCCATGCTCAATTACTCTTTGTACTATTTTAACTTTATAATTTCTTTATTTTTATCAAAATAATATACTGACATAGTTTTTACATGAATACAACATGCTTATAAGAAAGAACAAAAATATCTTGACCCACCCTTCCCCAAGCCAAATCCATATTATTACCTATCAGTTGGCCAACAATTGAAAAGACCAATACTAATATGGCACACTTCCTGGGGGAGGGCTCAACCACAACTTGGACTCTACCTAACAAACACAAACAATGTAACTTTATTGCATGTACCCTTATATTAATCTGAAATTTAAAAAAAAAAAACCACAATAACAATACCCAGGGTTGGTGAGATTGTGAAGAGTGGGCCATAATGTACAATGTTAATGGGCATGTGAATTGGTACCAAGAAAACCAAAAACAAGCAAAAATACCTATTCTGAATGGCAACCTGGTACCCTGTAGCTAAATATTGGCCCATTAATTTTATTTTGACCCAGCAATTTTAATTCTGTGAATTTGCTGTAGAAATTCACCAGATAATGAGGTTAATAAAGGCAAAACCATGGAAATAACCTAAATGTTAAAACTATAGGAATGTTTAAGTAGCTTGGTATACATGGGCAAAATTATAGTATAATTATAAAAAATTATAGTATAAGCCATTAAAAATAAAGATATATGTGCAAGAAAAAATATCCTCAATAGCTCATTAAGGAAAATCTACATTATAAAACAATAGAAAAGTATAATCTTACATACATATTGGAAGTGCGGGGTAAGGGTGGGAGGACCGGGATCCTGAGTGAGTCAGAAGCAAATCTTGGGTAAAGCAGTACAGACAATTGAATAATATCTCCTTCTTCCTAACTTGGCCTTCCTTCTCACTCAGTTCTTCTTTTCCATGAAGTTATTTTATCTTATTATTTTTGTCCTCATAATTATTACCACTAACTTTTATGTTACATGTTTACTGTATACCAAGCACTGTGCTTAGCATGTTATATGGCTTATCTCAACAAATCTTCAAAATAATTCTTAGTCCCTATTTGCAAATTAGGAAACAGAGTCAGAAAGGTTAACTTGCTAAATGACACAAAATTACTAAAAGAGGTGCGAATCACACATGGTCCATCTGTCTTCAAAATCCTAAAGGCATCTACTACATCATTCTTGAAATGAACCTGAAACCAATCCATGCATGTACAAACACACACAAACATAATTGGGGTGGGTTTAGAATATTGCAGAAGGAGGTGAAGGTTGGTAAAGTCAAATTATAAGGTGAAATAACAATAAAATTTAGAGGAAAAATCACAATAAATGAGGAATAAATTAGGCAAAGTTAGGCTACATTATATGGGGTATGAGACTTCATTATAAACTACCCACTATAGCTCTCTAGGGGCACCTATATGCTATATTTCTTAGAAAACAGGGCCATTTTGTAAATGAAATCCTTTTACCAAGGACCCAAATAATTCATTGATGGACACTTTTCCTCCATAAAATAACTGGGCCCACAAGAAGACAGCACATTAGGAGATAACACCCCCAGGGTCAGGAGTGTCCTCTAAATTCCAGTGTCTCCTTCCATGGCATAGCAGTAGCTGAGCACAGTCTCTAAACTCCATTATGCACCATCTTTTAAAGTTGGATATGTCCCTGTGACTAACTTTTACAATGAAGTATAAATGAAAATATGTGCCATACCTTCCTTATACTCTTTTTCCTTCCACTGGATGGATGCTGATGAATAGGAGGCTGTGGGAACTGGCACAGCTTCAAGATGTAAATAATCTGTGTTTTTTAATTGCCATGTGGAAGAGAGACACCAACAGACTAACACCTTAGACTGCTACATGAAGGATAAATAAACCTCCCATTTGGGTCTTTACCAACATGGGCAATCCTACCATGGATGATAGAGAGTCTGTCTGTGTTTCACACAGATATCAGCAATATTATTCTTCTAGGTCAAGGAAAGAGTAAAGATCAACAGTGTGAAATAGAAGCACGCAGTATACCAGAGTAGATGGCATAGAAATAGCTGATCAGAGTGGTGGTGGACATTGGCTAGAGACCCATGATGCACAGCCAGTAGAAGAGGAAGCATAGATGCTCAGAGACCTGCTGCTCTTAGGGACTCACAGGGAACTGTAAGGAAGAGGTTAAAAGCAGGTTGTTTGGCTGAATGCTATGAACCCTGTTTGCTTAGGAAGGAACTTTGAAGCATAGTTACCTAGATTCTATATACAGATAAGTTTTATCTGTTTATGTGGATAGGAACATGATATACACTTATAGAGACACATGTGTGTATTTAGTCAGAATGAATATACTCCAAAATATTAAAACATTATAGTCAAAGGATTATGGTATGTTGTAATTTTTTTTCTGAGTCATTTGAACTATTTAAAAGAAGCATATCTACATCTATAATGAGATAATTTTCTTCATTTTGAAGGAGAAAAACTCTTCCTAATTACTTTATATTTTATGAAAATGTTTTAGAGCAGAAACATCTTGGTGGCGGTAAATAAATGAATACAGTAGAACCTCTGCAGTTCATCGCCTTCCTACGTGGACCACTCCTTAAGTTGATCTAATTTTCAGAGATCAGACACAGACCACTTGTACACAACAGTAGAGTAGGCCTGGTTCCCTATGTTGACCACCTCCATATGTAGACCAGTTAGTTATAGTCCCAACTTGTAAAGATTCTTCTGTAAGTGATAAAAATGAGATGCAATATTTTCCCTAATTCCTATCATAAAATCTTTCAAGAACAGAATATTTGTGCACCACAGAGATTAAGACTGCATGTGTCCAAGTGTTCCTTTGAAGGCAGCACTGTATTGTACCCATGATTGTCACTGGCACTTGGTACCTGTTAGACACTCAGTAATGTTAACTGAATCAATTTATGAATGCCTGAGTATGCAAGTAGCTTTTGATGTGTACCTTTCAATTATAACTGATAAGTGATTTTAGCTTTGGAATCTCCATTCTGTTATTTCAGTTTTGCTAAGTGTATGACATAAAGTAATTGCCTGGTCACACATGAGATACCTAAACAAGTGTTTTCTTTTCCTTTTTTCCTTTTTTGTCTTTACATATCACAGCTCCATTTAATCCAAATAAAGATGCAGATAGCATCGTCAAGTTTGACACTTATGGAGATGGAATGGGGCGATACAACGTGTTCAATTTCCAGTATGTGGGTGGAAAGTATTCCTACTTGAAGGTTGGTCACTGGGCAGAAACCTTATCACTAGATGTCGATTCCATCCACTGGTCCCGGAACTCAGTCCCCACTTCCCAGTGCAGTGACCCCTGTGCCCCCAATGAAATGAAGAACATGCAACCAGGGGATGTCTGCTGCTGGATCTGTATCCCCTGTGAGCCCTACGAATACCTGGCTGATGAGTTTACCTGTATGGATTGTGGGCCTGGGCAGTGGCCCACTGCAGACCTCACTGGATGCTATGACCTTCCTGAGGACTACATCAAGTGGGAAGATGCCTGGGCTATTGGCCCAGTCACCATTGCCTGTTTGGGGTTTATATGTACAAGCATGGTTGTGACTGTTTTTATCAAGCACAACAACACACCTTTGGTCAAAGCATCAGGCCGGGAACTTTGCTACATTTTGTTGTTTGGGGTTGGCCTGTCATATTGCATGACATTTTTCTTCATCGCCAAGCCATCACCAGTCATCTGTGCATTGCGCCGACTGGGGCTGGGGACCTCCTTTGCTGTCTGCTACTCAGCCCTGCTGACCAAGACAAACTGCATCGCACGCATCTTCGATGGGGTCAAGAATGGAGCTCAAAGGCCAAAGTTCATCAGCCCCAGTTCTCAGGTTTTCATCTGCCTGGGTCTGATACTGGTGCAAATTGTGATGGTGTCTGTGTGGCTCATCCTGGAGACTCCAGGCACCAGGAGGTATACCCTTCCAGAGAAGCGGGAAACGGTCATCTTAAAATGCAATGTCAAAGATTCCAGCATGTTGATCTCTCTTACCTACGATGTGATCCTGGTGATCTTATGCACTGTGTATGCCTTCAAAACGCGGAAGTGCCCAGAAAATTTCAACGAAGCCAAGTTCATAGGTTTTACCATGTACACCACCTGCATCATTTGGCTGGCCTTCCTCCCAATATTTTATGTGACATCAAGTGACTACAGAGTAAGTCTTTGATAGTTTCTTCTTTTTGTTGTTCTTCTTGGGTGGGTTATAAAACAGTCTTCTTTTATTTCATCTCAGCCATGAGTTGGGTAGTTACAAATGCCATGATGATTTCTATATTATATGCAGAGATGAGTTCATCATGTTTCAAAAGCATTTACTTAATACCTATGATGTGCAGAGTACCGTGCTAGGCAAAGAGAGGAAGATAAATGTGAATGACGTGATCATTCAAGCAATGTGTAACCTAGTCGGAGAGAAAATGTAATAAACACACATACACCATTTAAAAAACCTTTTAATTGAGCTTGAAAAGTGATTGACAAGAGAATAAGACTTAAACTATTAAGGACCTAATGAGACTACTTCAAATTAGATACAAGAGGCTACCACAAATGAAGCTATTAATTAAAATACACTTGCAACATTGAGCCAGGATCAGTTTAAAGATATAAAACCCTTCACTCATGTTTCATTATTTCTATAAGACAGATTAAAATACAATGGTAATGTGCTATGCCTTTTTTACAGCTTTAGTTATATATGCACATTTGTCTATGTGTGTGTATATATATATATATATATATACACATTTCTTGAACTAGTTAGAAATTTTACTATACATATCTAAGTAACCTAATTAAGTCATTAATTTAATAGTCACTATTATATAATTCAAATTTCTGAGCTTTCATATAATTTCCATCTCATCTAAAAGAAACTTCAACATTTCATCATAATTTCCCAAATTGTTATAACCCTTTATCAGTTATTTTTGTATTTATAATTCTGATTTTAATATCTCATAATGAGTCTAAGAATTTCTTTTCTTTTCAGGCAATTGGATTTTAGTCTCTATATTTCTTAGGTCATCATAGATTAAAAGTTTCCACAATCATAATGGTTTCCTTGTTACACTATAATTTCATAAAATGAAATGCCTCTATAGTTTTTTAAGAATCCCCAAATCTGCTGTTTGCCAGCAATCCCTACATTGACAAAATCTAGAAAATTTCTGCCCAAAAAGAAGACAAGGAAGATACATAGTTCCAGTTAAATAGGAGGAATAATTCAAGAGATGGAATGTAAAAATGATAACTATCTTTGTAGTCTTGAAAATCACTAAGATGGTAGTTTGGTTTTTTTTTTCTTTCTTTTGAAACAGAGTCTCATTACATTGCCCTAGGTAGAGTGCTGTAGTGTCACAGGTCATAGCAATCTCCAACTCTTGGGCTTAAGCTACTCTCTTGCCTCAGCCTCCCAAGTACCTGGGACTACAGGAGCCCACCACAATGCCCAGCTATGTTGTTGCTGTTGTTGTTGAGTTGTCATTGTTGTTTGGCAGGCCCCAGCCAGTTTCAAACCTGCCAGCCCTGGTTCATGTGGCTGTCATCCTAGCTGCCAAGCTACAGGCACTGAGCCAAGAGGGTAGATCTTAAGCGTTCTTACCACAAAAAAATAAGTATGTGAAGTAATGTTAATTTAGCCATTCCACAATATATACATATCACAAAATATCATTTTGAACATAATAAATATATACACTTTTTGCCAATTAAAATTTTTTTCAAAAAAAGAACACAAATCTGTTTAAAGCACAGGCTCAAGAGACTGGCAAAGTTTATTATAGACATATCTTGTCTATTTAAATTATTCACAACCGTGTGGCTGAAACCTCTGGGCTATTTAAGGGATGAACAATAAAAGTGATGAACATAAGTTCAGTGCTGGATTAATGGCCACACATATTAAGACTACCTATTTTTTAAAAAATTGAAATCTTTAGGAAGAGGTAACATCAAACCAAATCAGCAAAATCAAAGGGTAGAGAATTACGCACCACAGCGGGGTGGAAATTTTAGACTTTGGGGATTAAAATGGACAGCTATAAATGAATGTACTTTAATGCCCTTATCTCTACCTTTTGCTTTTATATACACATCCACTCCCTTAGATCTGCAAGGATTTTTTTAAGTTGTTAGGAAGCTACTCTTAGCCAGACATGGAGTATTGGGACTGAAAAATAGTTACAATACTAATTATTTTCCCTTGGACATATAATTTGAAACTATTCATTGTCAAAACAGCTGGTTACAAAAAAAAAAAAGAGAGAGAGAGAGAAAGCAGAAAATCCTAAGGATAAACATAAATAACATTATAAAAATTAAGTTTTATTAAATAAATTAGGATTTATTTCTAAAACACACACAAAAATGACTTTTTTATTTAAATGCAGCAATACAGTAGCAAGATAGCAAGTAACTAAATGAAATCAGATGAACATGCCAGAACTTTCACCACATGGCAGAATTTATAAGGCCAATAGGGCAGAGGACAGGGAATTGGCTTTTTTAAGGTCCATGCTAATTAAGGTATCCTGTCACACTAAGATCATCTGAGGTCTCACTCTTTACAAATAATGCCAATCCTAACTTTGCAAAAGAAATGAGGAAGAGAGACAGAAGCCTCCAAGACTGTGGTTTTCAAATTTCACTGCATATTGAACCAACTGAAGCAGTTAAAGAATACCAATCCCTGAGAAACACCCGAGAGTTTCTGATTTAATTGGCTTGGTCAGTGGCCAGGATATCAGGATTTTTGAAAGCTTCCCAGGTGACTCTGGTTTGCAACTCAGGTTGAAATTCCCTGCCCTAATGAATCACATTCCCCCACAGATATGTTTGATTCTGCCTGCACTGTTTTGAAATATTTTTCAAAGTTAAAAAATCTGAGAAATTTTATATAAATATCAAGATTTGGGGTTTCACTTAACCAAGGAAAGCATGGGAGCCCAAATTCCTCCACACAATAGTTAGCTGGACCTGAATAGCACACACCTCAGGAGTGAGCCCTCTTGCGCCTGTGATCCACACCCCACACCCATCTCTGCATTCTTACAGCCGGCTTCTTTCACTTAGGAGCCTTCATGGGCCCTATGAGCATTCGAACCCAGAACCCTCATTCTAGAAATTCCAGAACAAGACTGAGATTTAAAATTTCCCAGAGGAAAACCATGTGGATCAGACAGAATCAACAGTCAACAGCATCTGAAAAGTACTCAGTAATTTAACAGCAGCTAGAAAAAAATTGGACATCAAACAGTCAACAAAGTTTATGACTCAGTCTTTTGCCACCCATTATGTGTAATAAATAAAAATAATGCACTACTCCAATCTTCAGAAAGTTTACATCCTAGCTGGCAGAACAATATCAAACATGAAAGAATTCAATATTAACAGAGAGTACTTTATAATTAAACTGGCAATACAAACTCTAAATACTCACGAGTTTCCTAAATGAGTTTGATCTTTTGCTTCCAGGAATACTTCTTGAACGCTTGGGATTTTATCCTGTACCTCGGTGGGCAAGTACAATTAAAATAGAAAACAGAGGGAATATTCTGGAGACAAGAAAGGAATGAGCCAACCAGAGGACAGTCTTATCAATCTTCCTCAGGTGGAAAAGGGGCGGGGGGCGGGGGAGTAGAGTGAGAAACTCCCGGGAATTGGCAACATGGCCAGATTATATCAGGCAGAGGGATTTGTGTAAATGCTTTGAGCTCTTGGAAGTTTTTAGAACTTGTTCTTATTTTCTTTTGGCTGGTTGTCTGCTCAGGCAGAGTGACATGATTAAATGTAAAAGAGAAAGCAAGGAGCAAATCCTTCCTGATCAACTTACTCTGCTAGATGCTTTGAATACAATGGCCCACTTATCCTCATTAACACCCCGGAAAGCAAATTTTATTATCCATTAGAGAAATGAGTAAACAGACTCAAAGGATAATTAACTTCCCAGGTGGCACAGTTAAGAAATACTAGGTAGGACAAGTTTTTCTGATTCAAATCCATGCCCTTCATATTGTACCACAAACTTAACCTGCCCTTAACATGAAAGGTGGCTTTAAAGGAGTAAGGTCTAAACAAGAAGGACTAATTGAAGCTATTGCAGGCATCCAAGAGAGCGTGAACAGGAATTTCAGATCTTTGAGAAGTTATCCAAGTCATCTCCTGCTGTATCACAACTAAAACCTTCTCGGTTATTTTAAGAATCAAACAGTGAGTCATTGGGGATCCTAATACACAGCATAAATTTGTAAATAAAAACTAGGCCATGTTTGGGTGTAAAGTTATCCATAAAAGAATTCATTAATAGTAATTACTGAGTGTTTTGCTCATTCATGTCTTCCAAAAACATTTGAAAACATATTAGAGGCCTTGGAGATGCAGACGGTTATCAACATGGACAAGTCCCAGTTTTGCAATATAGAGTCTAGTGGGAAGTGAGGGGAGGAAAGAGACGGAGAGTAAATAATGAATGAATGAAAATGCAGGCTAACTCATGCAGCGGTGAGTGCTGCGATGGGAATTTTTAAAATTTTTCCTGCAAAGGTTACTGCAGTGCACCCCAAACTGTGATGTGCATACAAATCACCTGGGGAGCTTGTTTAACGAAAGACTCTGATTCACCAAGGACAGATAGAGCCCAAGAAGGGATTTGCTGCAAGCTGCCAGGGAATGGAGAAGCTGCCAGACAAAGACCCATACTTGGAGTATGAAGATTCTGGATTGTTGGGGTTGGGACAAATGCAGCAATGTACCTATGCAAGGCCGAGACATTGGAGGGAACACTAGAATTCTGACATGGTTCAAAACTTACAAAGGAATTCTTATTTTCCCATGTTGACCGTTTTGAATATTTTTTAAAAAAACATCAAATCTCAAATTCTTTCAAATATGTTTGTCACCCCTACTTTGCTAGTATCTATTACGTAATACTCTTCTGAAGGATGTGAAGCAGCCAGCCATTGGGGTTCTCCATGCTACACAGAAGAAATAAGGAGCACAAACACTTGTAATCAAAAATGTCTGAGAAAGGAAAGGCATGTGGCTGCAGTTTAACGATGGGGTGGAGGAGTAACCTGATACAAGAGGGAGACAGGGGAGCTGGACCATTTAGGACTTGCCAGACAAAGAGTTTAGGTTTCATTTTACACGGAAAAGAAAACCAATGAAATATTTTTAAGCAGAGGAGTTTACTGTCTCACATTTTAGGGTGGGGAAGTCAAGCTGCTATGGACTTTGGGACTGTCTGACAGAAAGGCAGGACTATGAGGAGACTGGTGAGGAGGCTGAGCAGGGTGTTCCCATCAGAGCCAATGGTGGCTACAGTAGACGTTAGCAATGAAGATGGTTTGAACTAGAGGTACAACCTTTCAAGAACTGTGAAATGTTGCTACCTTAACTGCAGTCTACCAGGTTAGGCTACCATGGCTTCAAGGTTACTGTCCGAAGACACAAGAGTCCTGATTCAGTTCTGATTTGGACTTTATCACTCACAGCCATAGCAGAGGCCAGAGTGTCAGCATTTGTGTGGGTGCTTTGAGTCCCAATTTCCACAAGTCAATGCAAAGTGACACCCACATAGGCAGTTCTCAAGACAAGATCAGTATTAGTTTTCTTTTTGGCTTAGGATCCAATATACCAACAGCACATCACTATTACTGATCTTATTTAAAATGTTAATATTGTGTTCATCATGGGTTTTGCATTAATTTTGATTTCTTAAAATATTGCATTAAAATAGTATTTGTCTTGACTCCTAAATTACCCCCTTAAATTTGTATCTGAAGCAGGTGCCTCATCTGCCTCACCCTCCTCCCAGCCCTGCCTTCCCCCTGACAGATCTAAGTAGGGTGGTGACTTGTCTGTCTGTAACCAATAAAGCATAAAATTTTGAGTTCATCTCCTTCTCAAGTTCTTCATTATACTTAGTCTGGGAGTTATAGACTTCAGCCCCCTTAGGGTTGGGGAAACCCTGATCCTAACCTTAAGTGCCGTTTTCCTTAAAATAGCTAAAATCAAGGTAAGCAAGAAGGCAGAATCAGGCAGCCTAGAAAGAGAAAGGCCCCATGCCGGTAAGCAAAGACACATTTGCTTTCAGTTTTTTTTTTTTTGTTTGTTTGTTTGTTTGTTTTTGCAGTTTTTGACGGGGGCTGGATTTGAACCCACCACCTGGCATATGGAGTCAGCACCCTACTCCTTTGAGCCATAGGTGCTGTCCTTGCTTTCAGTTTTAAGCATGCAGCAGCTACTCATAGCTCAACCAAAGGAAAATCCAATGTTTTTGTGTATCCAAAAGCCTAAATTGGATAACAGAATCATCATTGCTGTCCCTATTCACTCCAACTTTGGTGGCTTGTTGACTTAGAAAACAGAACCTATAGCTTTTTGGCTTGGACTCAAACTTCAACTAATTTGGCCTTGATTCACACAACAGTAACTTTCTAAAAAAAGAAAATCCACCTTAATTCAGGCACTTGCTATCCCAACATGATGATGTTTCTTAGGGTATTGCCTAGATTTCTCTGTATCAGTTTCTCATTCTTTAACACTATGCCTTTGTCAACAGTGTAAACCCACTGTAGGCAAGAGCACAAATACCAGTGTCTTATCTGTGGTTTCCCAGAAAGTCTTTCTGTCTCAAGAAAATCTCACCAAGAGGACCAAAACTCCTTTTTGTAGCCAGGTTCTGCTGCAAAAAAACTCTGAGACCTTTGACTGTAACCTTGGAATGGATCTAAATTTGGCATGAGAGACTACAGCAGGGAAGAAGGGCCAGCTGTTGTCATCTTCTTTCACAAGCATTATGTGTTCTGACCACCACCACCCCACCAGGGAATCAGCCAGTTCAAATGATTCACCTGGTTTCTGCCTTCTCTGAAAGTCTTTCCATGGTCAGTGCAGCAAATGTCTCTGAGACTTCCATATGAAAGAAGAAGCACAACTTTCTGCCCACCCAGGATAAATTTTAGTAGTAGTTGTTACAGTCAGGTGGATCTGAATCCAACTGTGGAGGAAATCCGCCCCAGATTACCCCCAGAAGACAGTGGGCAACAGTCAGGGCATTGGTCCAGCAGCTCTCTTTGTACCAACTTACTTTTTACTCAGCCTTTGACCTGCTCCCTACAGCCTCCTCGTTTATAGGCAATACAGTGGAGCACTATTTGTTTCTGGTTAACCGTATAATTTAGTCAACATGTTTGCTACTCGTTTCCACGGATTTCTCTCAAATCTTGTTAATCCGCCCTTGAGGCCCTCACATTTTCTGTCTGAAAAAGCCGTGTCTCTGTTGGCATTTCATCCTCACTGCCAAAACTGTCAGACTGTAGTGTCTGGGATTTTACTCTACTCATAAGGTAACAAGTTAGCTTGCCACGGTTTGTCTGATGCAGACAAAAAGGACTTTGTGAGTCACAGCTACAGCAATAGTTGGAGTGTCAGCACTCACACAGTTCCCCTGGGTGCCTCTTCTGCAGAGCGACACAAAGTGGGCCAGGTGACTCCTGCACAGTCAGTGGGTTGCCTCATATGAGAGGAACTCTGAGATGAGGAAACATGAATCTTTTATGATGGATGGCATGCTGCCCCTTTGCTGGAAAGGTAGGCCCTATCTTCTGAAGCTCTTTGCTCTACATATATCCTTAAAAAGACAGCCTGGAACAAAGGCAGCCAGGGCCTTGCTCACAAGATAACACAAGAGACTTGTAGGGAATTATCTTCCAACAGAACCAGCAGAACTTGCTGCTGGACTGAATGTGTGGGTGTAAGGCCAGTAGCAAAATCAAGGATGGCTTCCGGGTTTTTGCTTTGCACAATTTGGCGTCACTCAAACAAGGACACTTCGAGAAAACAATCAGCTTTTGTTTACATATTAATTATAATATTCCTATTTAATATCCAAAAGAATAAGGTGAATTTTTTTTTAAATCATAGCTGTGTACATTAATGCAATCATGGGGTACAATGTGCTAGTTTTACACACAATCTGAAATGCTTTCATCAAACTGGTCAACATAGCCTTCACGGCATTTTCTTAATTATTGTGTTAAGACATTTATATTCTACACCTAGTAAATTTCACTTGTACCCTTGTAAGATGCACTATAGATGTGGTCCCACCAACTACTCTCCCTCCACCCATCCCCCTCTCCTCTCCCCTTCTTCTTGGGCTAAATTGGTTTCATAGTAAGACTGAGTACATTGGGTTATTTTTCTTCCATTCTTGAGATACTTTGCTAAGAAGAATATGTTCCAGCTCCATCCATGTAAACATGTAAGAGGTAAAGTCTCCATCTTTCTATAAGGCTGCATAATATTCCATGGTGTACATATACCACAATTTATTGATTCATTCATGGGTCAATGGGCACTTGGGCTTCTTCCATGACTTAGCAATTATGAATTGGGCTGCATAAACATTCTGGTACATATAAGCCCACAGAGTAGGTGAAAACTAGCGATAAATATTTGGACATTGTTGAATATAGGAGGCATTTAAGTCATGGAATTCAATGAGATCTTGAAGAGAAGAGAGTACAAAACAGAGGCCTGGGACACTCTAGCACTTACATCATATAGAAGAGATGACTAGGAGAAGGAGCCACCACTGAGGGACGGGCATGACCAGGAGGCCAAAGGAAGGGAGTGTGTCAGATGTTGTTGGAAGGCTGAGGAAGATGAAAACAGAGCAGCACGGACTGGTAGTGTACAGAGAGACAGAACACAGAATTCTAGACGACCCAAACGCTGAGGCTGATACTTGGGCCTTGTTAAAAAAAAAAAAGAAGCTAAAAGGTTTCAAATTTATAACAGGTATAATGAATAAATATGGTGCATGAACTATCATAAAAATGCAACTTCAGTTCTACGTCCCCTTTAGTATTCCATGACGATAATCACCCCCTGCCCCACCCCCTGGATGGAAATTCAAAGGGACACATTCAAACCCTGAGTGTTCACCATTTGTGAGGCCCCATCCTGGTGCTGGGGATGGAGCAAAGAGCATAAATGCTCATAACCTTGGGAGGCCTGTGGACTTGTACACTCTTAGTTAACATATGGTCCTCAGTATATTTCAATTGAAAATTATCTCTATTAAGAAATTGAAGTGGCTACTGCTGTATAATCATCAGAACTGCCGTAACATTCAACCTGGTTTCCTCCTGGCCAGCCTTGGACTGGAGTCGGCAGTGGCTGACTTCTCCTTCCGCCATGCTCATGCTCATGCTCCTCAGTCCACCCACGCACTTTCGCTCTCAGCCCTGACTAAAGTGGTGATGAAGGAGGACAGTTCTTTGAGGCAGGATGGCCCTGTGACCTCTAAGTCTGTAAGTGGTTAAAGATACACCCTTCAGGTGACTGACAGATATTTTTGTAAGATCTTTGCAAGTTCGCCTCTGTGAGTGAGTGGCTGGCATTCTCTCTGGTGGCTCCAGCTCATTCCCAGGACCTCCAGCTGTACCCTGCTCCGGACGTTTTCTCCCTTCTCTAGGTCTCCAGACTTCTCCACACAGGACCAAGAATACCCATGCTGGCTTTCATGTGGTCCATCTTGTCCATGCACACAATCAGATCTTTGTGATACATATTTGGAGTAAAGGACTAACTACCTCAGGACAGTAGCAAGTTTCTGTGAAATGCCACTAAAGCAGCTAGCCTTTTCTCACCTTGCAGATTTCTAAGACATGAGTTAGGCCCCAATCCAAGGCATCCTCTTCCTAGAGAAACACCTCAAATTTTCTGTAAGTGGCCACACTGCAACTCTCCTCACTTGCCTTTAAGTGAGGAGATAGAACTCAAGATATTCTCCTCCTAATCCTCTCCTTGCTCCTCTTCTTATAACGTCCTAACATGCGTAAGGAGGTTCAAGCATCACAAGTTCTTAGAAAGGGTATCTTTGAAAATGTTTGCACCTTTGGATTTGTCTCAACCCCTTCATATCTTTTATCTTTCATGTTGGCATCTGAGGCAGAGACTGAGACAAGAAAAGTACAATTCTAATATCATATGACACATATGTGTAAAAAATATCTACAGATGTATCAAGGCTTTTACCCCATGTAATTAGATAGTCCCCTCTTTTCTCAGATGTTTACAAACAAGAAAGGAGCCTGGCTCGGCACCTGTGGCTCAAGTGGCTAAGGCACCAGCCACATACACCTAAGGTGGCAGGTTTGAATCCAGCCCGGGATCCTAAACAATGATGGCTGCAACCAAAAAATAGCCAGGCATTGTGGTGGGCACCTGTGGTCCCAGCTACTTGGGAGGTGGAGGCAGGAGACTCACTTAAGCCCAGGAGTTGGAGGTTGCTGTGAGCTGTAATGCCACGGCACTCTACCCAGGGGGACAGCTTGAGACTCTGTCTCAAAAAAAAAGAAAGAAAGAAAGAAAGAAAAGAAAGGAGCCTGTGATTAGGGACTTCAAGATGGATAGCACCAGAGCGGTTAAAGGAGAAAAGAACTTTAAAATGGTGAGAATGGGTTATGCTTTCATCACTTAGAGTAACTCAAGATCCAAAGACTTATGCCACAGTACAACCTGGATTTTTTTTAAACAAATACAAAATGAAGCCTTCTAAAGTTGTACGGCTTCTCCAGTCAATTTATTCAGTCTTCACCTTTCCTTGATTAGAGAGCAATACAGAGACTTTATAGAAATGTTTTATAGATGCCCAAAGTCATTTAGAGCATTAGAAATTATGCTGTTTTGTAACAGCATTTGTCTGGAGGAGGGGGGACAGAAAAAACATCTAAAGTTCCTCTCAGATTCCAAGGAGCCTCTGAGTATCTATGGTAAATGTTCACAAAAAAAGATAGAAGAAATAAATAATTTCCATTTTTTAAGACTGAAAGTGATAAAATATGTGGACCCGTCCAGAAAATTTATGAGAACTGAAGCCAGTACAAATGGTGAGATCAGAGAAGACAGCTTATGAGGGAAACTGATAAACCCTAGTTCTGAGGTAATTTTCAGGGGATGCAGAGGGAGAAAGTGGAAACTCTCTGCCAAGGATGGGTGTAGGAAGCCTGGAAAACACAACATAGAACGCTGAGTTCCCAGTGTACCCAGATCCCAGAGAGATCCCAACAAAATAAGTAAAAGAAAAGGTGACACAGAAGGAAGTTGATAGTGTCCCCCAAGACTGAGGGGGCAAGCTAGTAGCTCTGGGCAGAGCACCCAGCAAGAGAGAGAGATGGGAAAGACCCAGACTTGTTCATACCACAGTGAACCCTAAGCAAGCCTCGTTCAGTAACGGAAACCATCAGCAAGCTGGCCACTTCACCAGTCAGTATTTACATTTTACTAATTAAGGTTCCAATTTCAGTGGATCTGCAAAAATATCTTCATGAAAATATAAAGAAAACAAAACAGAAATTCCCTGTGAAGTCTTGGCAAGCATTCAGGACAACCCTGCGCAAATGGTGTTTGCTTACAAATCCTAAGCAATGTTTCCCTGAATATCCCAAACACAGAAGATCCGATATAATTACTGTATTGATTTGGCTGTGATAAGAACAGATCTAAGGATGATTCTGGGTTTCTCACTTGGTCTTGTTTTAGTGCTTGCTTTCATTGGCCATCTGATTGGGTTTCTACCTGCACACTTACTAGGCAACCTTCTCTTGTAGGTGCAGACAACCACCATGTGCATCTCTGTCAGCCTGAGTGGCTTCGTGGTCTTGGGCTGTTTGTTTGCACCCAAGGTGCACATCGTCCTGTTCCAACCCCAGAAGAATGTGGTCACACACAGACTGCACCTCAACAGGTTCAGCGTCAGCGGGACTGGGACCACGTATTCTCAGTGTAAGTATAGAGCTCAACTCTGACTCTTCTGTACACACAGCACTGGGTGTAGGAATAGGCAACAATCTGAGCTGTAATAAGAACTGATTTAGCTGTGCTGTCAGGTACTATGCTAGGTGCTGTCCATACAGGGAGAAGCCAAGGAGTTGAAGTTTCTTTTTGGGCAGCACATATGGTCTAGCAGGGAGGGAAGACATTAAATCCATAATTGGGGTTTTTGACCATGTTGTGGAATTAGATAACCTGTCTCTAGTCCTGTTCTGTAGCCAGTTTAGTAGGTAACCTGGAACAAGGCCCTTTATGGCTCCCTGCCTCAGTTTACTCATTGGACCAGAGGACTGGGCTACATTAGTATTTTATAAAGTATATTCTATGTCGTGCAGATGCTGAAGGTGCTTTGTGAAAAATTAAAAGGGGAAGATAATCAAATAAGATGAAAAAATGCTGCATCCTTAATATTCCCTCGAAAGTTTAAAGCACTTCCTTAACATGAGTATCTTAGAGGTTTTGAGAATCTCTACAGCAATGAAACCTGTTTAATTTTGTTATTCACAGAGTTTCTTGGAAGTATTTGACCACAGTAAAGCAAGCTAACATCTTGTGGCACACACACTTTGGAAAACACTAGATCGTCCTCATACTTCAATGACACAATGTTTTTTCAGCTGAGACCAGCTGAGAGGGCAGTGTGAACTGGAGGATGCCAGCACAGCTCCCCAGTTCTCTCTCCTGCTGGCCTACAAATGTCTGAAGCATTACCCTTAGAGAATCATCCATTTAATTCTTTAGAGTTCTCTAAAGCACAAATGTACCTGAAAGGGACAACCTTTTAAGCCATTTTCAGCTAATGTGTGGTATGGAGCAGTAGAAATTTACTGACACAGGATGAGTGGGGAGAAAGGGACTGGAGCCAGGGTTGGGGGGGGTGCATGAGAAGTGACAGAGACAAATGACTACTTCACAATTTTGCCTCCAGTAGATTAGAAAGGATACTTCAAACTAGCTCAGCGTCACAGGGTGAGCAATTGCATTTGTGCCCTGATTTCTCCGACTAAGTACTGAATTTAACAGGGCAGCCCTTCCCCCAGCAAACAGAAGGCTGACAGGCTGATAGCATGTGTTCAGGGGTGTGCGGCTCAAACCACTCCTCGGTGGGCCGGGCGCTGCTAGTGGGGACGTTACTATGTCTCATCTAAATTCCCAGGTGTCACAAAGGTTGAGCCTCGGGGCATGATAAAACCTATGAAACAGTTTTCCTTGGATCTTAGGGAAACATGTTTATTTCTCCAGTACATAGATCTCTTCTTTAGCAGACCACTTGTAACAGCTAGCTAGCCCAGACAAAAACAAACTGGCAATAACTAATAAAAACAACAATAATAACAGCTAACAAAAACTATCATTTATTATCTTCAATTTGCTGGGCGTTGTGCTAAATACTGTGTGCGTGTGTGTGCACGTTCACACATGTGTATGCTGTATCTTACATGCACAACTCTTTCAGGTAAAGAAACCCCCCCAAGGTGGGTGGTAGAACCAGAATTTAGCAGTCAGTTTCTCTGATTTCGAAGCCAGTGTATCTAACCACCGTATCATGCTACCTCTCCCAGAAAACAAGCTGGGAAAGTTCTCAGGTTGCTAAGTACTTGGTAGACTTTACAGGGAGAACGAAGGGAAGGTTACCTGGCCTAGGCAGTGACTTACCTCTGGACAATAACATGTCCTTGATAGCTCTAAGCTCTGTGTTACTGGAACAATTGAGCGAAGTCCCTAAGTCTTCCACAGACAATTGTTCAAAGTCTCGTATATCCAGACCTCAATAATTTAGAAATGGTGTATTTCCTAATTCATATATATTGGGATTCAATAAATTCCTGAAGAGTTAACAAAGGAACTTTCTCTAATCAAGTCTCTTGTCAAATTTAGAAATATCCATTTACACACAAACCATGTCCTAGGACTACAATGGACCCCTTTATGTGTTGCTCAGCACGCTAATCTGTTAGTGACCCAATTAGTACTTTTGAGGTAGATGTCTGCCCAACCCAACATTTTTGGACTATTTTGTTACTCGATGAAATTTTAAATAAATTTTCTTTTTTTAAAATGATCTAAATTCAGATCTCATTCTTTTAGCAATATTACCCTAATAAGTCCAAATCAATGAAGTGGTATTATGGAGCAAAGTGAAGAATTTATATAGTCTTGAGTCATTTTAAAGTACATTTGTAACAAATACATTCACCTTTTATTTATAATTGTATATATTTCAATCAAAATAGTTTTATGGGCTCAGCACCTGTAGCTCAGTGACTAGGGCGCTAGCCACATACACAAACCCAGCCCAGGCCTGCCAAACAGCAATGACAACTATAACCAAAAAATAGCTGAGCATTGCGGTGGGTACCTGTAGTCCTAGTTACTTGGGAGGCTAAGACAAGAGAATCACTTGAGCTCAAGAGTCTGAGGTTGCTGTGAGCTGTGATGCCACTGCACACTACCCAGGGCAACATAAAAACAAAAAATAAAATAAAATAAAATTAAAACAAAATAGTTTTATGTTTACGAACTCATGTTGTCTTCATGAGTACCAAATACCACAAGTTCTATTTTGCAGGTAAGAAAATTGAGAATTTAAGTTACTTTTGAAGGATATACGATGATTTTTATATCATCAGAGTCAGGAGTTAACCCTGGCTTTTCTGACTTACAGTTAAAATCCTTCCCATTTTAACAAACTGGAACTATTATCATGAAATTCATTCATTCATAAAATTCATTCCTTCATTCAGTTCTTGAGCACCTACTATATACCAGTAATTTCTCAGACCTCTACACATACCTTGCCTCATGAAACTGAGTATCTAGGACAGCGTTTTCCATTCTGTAGATTATAACCCATTAATAGGTCATGATGTTTATTTAGTATGTTTGGCCAGTGTTTTTAGAAACAAAACAACAGAACACTCTTATAGTCCCTTGGATATGACAATGAAGGCATGAAGGGCTGGTTAAGTTGTGAAGAGTTATATGTGTATGTATGCCAGGCACAGGTAAATATATTTATTGCTATGAATCACAGTCAGAGAAGTTTCAAGGCTGCAGGTCTATGGGATTTAGTTCTAGGCATGAACATGTTACTGACCCACCATGGGAAGAGTTTAAGCAACTCATTTAATATCTTAGTGTCTGTTTCTTTTCTTATATATTCATTTCAATTTATATCCATTCACCTCCTAAATAGCAGGAAGTTTATTTGGTAATAAATGAGGAAAAGTCCTGAAACTGCTCTGAGTTCATTAGGTAAAGCATATGTTTTACTCAGGTTATGCATTTTTATGTTCTTCTAGCAAGTATTATGCCAGCCCTTTATTCCACTGGGTAGTTGTTAGCAATATTGCTGCTGATTTTCTGGTTTTTCCTCTCCAGAGGTAAAAACAAAATCAACAAAATCGCATATACGTAGTAAAGATGAGAGTTAGCTCACACAGCAACAGGTTAGCTCATTCCCTCCACTTTATCTGTCCTGCCTAACAAACTTCCTCCCAACTTGGAGGCTTAAAACAACAACTCTTTTCTTATCTCTCATGATTTTACGGCACAGATATTCAGTCAGGCCTTGGCTAAGCAGTTCACCTTTCCATAAGGCCATTTTTTTTTAAATTTCAGATTAATAGAAGGGTATGATGATTAGGTTACATTGTTTGCCTTTTTTTTTTAATAGAGATGAGGTCTCACTATGTTTCCCAGGCTAATCTTGAACTCCTGGCCTCTTGGCTTAGCCTTCCAAACTGTTGGGATTACAGGAATGAGCCACCATGCCCAGCATGCTCAGTGAGGCTTTGACTGGAGTTCTTCTATTGTTTTTAGCAGAGACTGGGATGATCAGAAGGGTTCATGATGATTTCACTTTTATTCTTGGCATGTTGGCCAGAAGCCTTTGCACACTGCCTCCCAAAGAACATGTTCCATAAAAAAAGGAAATAGAAACTGGCATGGCCAGGACACTGGCACAGCATGACTGGTACCATACATAGTTATCAAAGCTGTCACACTCCTGCCTAGATCCAAGGGGAGGGGTATAGACCCCACCTCTCAAAGAATCAGTGACCATTTTTATTATGTCACTCTCTCCAAACCCCAAATTAATCTAGTACTATACCCTTCTCAAGGATTATAGTGACCTGACACACTTAATCCCATGCAATACCAAGAAGTCACCCAGACTAGAAATCACAGCCATATCAATTCCCAGTGTGTTCTCTGGCAAGGGAGGAGCAGCAACACCAACTTACTCCAAAGCACAGACAAGCCTCCTGATGGCACCTAAAGTGGGTGGTGGCACAAAGAATATTGTTATTGAAGTTTTAAAGCTGAGAAATTGCCGCAAAAGGATGGAAAAGCATGACCAAACTCAGAAGCAACCACATAAAAAAGAGCATGGTTAAGGACATCTTGGAAAACTCACTGTTTGAGAAATGTTTTATATCTTGCTATGCGCAAAAGATGTGCTTGATTAACTAGACAGAGTGGAAGTCTGAATTTTAAAAATAAATGAAACCTTAACTTTTCTACATTAAAAGTACTCATGGGCAATGATTCCCAAATATATGTGTATAAAAAATGACCTCTTTGAAATGGGAATGCCTGCCCCACCCCTAATCTGATTCACAGCATCTAGGGCAAAGGCTAGAAATCTGGTTTGTAACAGATACCCCAGCTGGTTCAGTGGAAGTGGTCCAAAGGAAACATTTTGAGAACCTCCACCCAACTATGCTTATCTACTTCATCCACTAATATCAGTGCAGGGCAGGAAAGTTTTCTTACACCATCAGGGAAGAAGCAGGATTTCAGAGAGGGAGTGGCATCTGAACTCTCATCTTTTGCCTGGTGATGCCAGTGGCCACATTCCCATGTAGTTACTTCCCAAGCTGCCCCTACAACCTCCAGGGAAGTACAAAAGCACCTGGACATTCAGAAAACATTTACAAAAGTGAGCAGGCTCCTTCCAGTGCCAGTATTACTCAGGGACCCTGAAATTCTAAACTCATACTTACAGTGTGCTCCCACACCCACATACATAAGCAAACAATCCTTTGTATTTGGTTGAAAAAGAAATGAGGTCATTCTATATTCTGTTCAGCTTTAAAAATAAAAGGGCTTCCCAGAGCTGGTTCTTAAGGACAGGCAATCAAGAACATATGCTTGGGATGTAAGTAAAACTGTGTAATATTGAAAGACTCAAGCTGGAAGTACACATGAGGCTACACAGTATTAAACCCTATGGGAGCCATGCCATGCAGAATGTTGGCATTAATACGGTTTTGTATCAGCACGGATTTGGGAGAGGTGAGAAATGAAGTCTGCCCGTAGTCCCAGACTTGGTCCTATGAGGATGTGTGTCTCTTGCTCATAGTAATCATTCAGATGTATGTATGTCATCATCATTAAGATCAGCCAAGAGACTTCTGTTAACTAATGATGCCCAGATTTAGGTCCCCAAGGAGCTGTAGGTATATGGAGATTGATTCCTCTGCCAAAACCTTACTCAGAAAATCACTTGTCTAGGTCATAATGTGTGAACTGCTCATTTAATAGAATTATTCTTATTCCAAAGTATTTTCATATTATAAAAAGGCATACTTATAACTTTGACTCAAACTGTACAAAAACAAATCATATAACTAAAACATGTGTACCCCTGAAATATTCTGAAATTAAAAAACAAAAAAAGCAGTAGCTGGAGTCATGGAATTACTTTCACATACCTACAGCAACAGAAAGCAAACACAGGAGGACAGGACTGTGTTTATCAATGGCTGAGCCTTTGAAGCTACCCTAGCTATCAGGGGGAAAACCATTGTTGAAGTCTGAATATGACTGTATATAAGAAAACCAGACCCATAATGCCCAAGGTTCTTCCCTACAGTGCAACTTCAGATAAACAGCATCCTGTGCCTAAACTCTAAGTTCAAGGAGTCCCATAATGACACTAGTACATATACTAGTCTGGCCAGGCAGATGAGCAAGTTATTTGATAATACCAACTAAACTGAAGGTCTTTCTTGCCCCAGGCATAAATATATTATGAGCATAAATCCTCAATGGGCAATGCAGGAAAAGCCGTGAGCGCTCAGCAAGTTAAGCCAGCTGCATCCAGCAGAACATACTTAAAGCATCCAAATCAGATAAACCTCCATCCACTTCTCCCTCTGGGAGGCTCACAGTATTTCTGAGACTCTCGTTCCATTCCTTTTCACTCCTTTCCTCTGTGAGGATGGAAAAAAGAGTCTCCAGCTGTAACAGGTAACCTTCGTGTATTTGAGAACTAACATGTACCTATCCTTTCTTCTACTTGACATTGCCATTGTATTGGTCTCATAACAACTGCTTTTTTCCAACCCTTAAGTCATTGTCTTTACATCTAATGTTTCACTAGGTTTTCCCCAAGCAAAACCAGCCCACTTTCCTTAGCAACAGGCCCACAAAGACTGGAGCTGGGAGAGCCACTAAGGAACATTTATTCTAATAACCACATTTCCAGATGGGAAATTTATAGCCCTACCTATCAGGTACAGTAAGGAACTGGGTAACCGAGGTCCCAGACGCTGCTATCTGGCCTCTCTGAATTTTCTGCCTCACTCAGTTACAAAATTCCATTCAGAGACTATTCTGACAATGGGAATATTATCATCTGCAAATTCAATATTTTTTTTTTAAGTTAAAAGCTTTCCCTTCAGTTCCATACCTGATGACATTGTGTGCTATCAGCAGGGGTATTGACTTATATTAATCCCCTATACCAGAGATTTCAATAGCTTAAATCATGTCCACCTGAGAACCCATAGTCCACACAACCAAGTTTCATACAGAGAAGGCATGATATTCCGGGGCCTACCCACAAATCTTCTCAGAAAATGTGATTTGATTAAGACGAATAAAGGAATATCATTCATGTTGACTGGCTAAATGTTTATGTCAAAGGCTTAACAATTAAGTTGTTATTAAAAAGCAATTATCACTTCTTGAATTAAGTTACACTGCATAGTCCCATTTTCCATCCTATACATTTAAACAGAATGCAACTCTCTAAATTAGAGAGTTCAGTATTGTATGAGCCATACCTACAATGATATGCACTTCCATGTGACCCCAAATTTATAAAGCGTCTTTGGGAACAGGTTACTGTTTTCAGAACTATGCAAATATGCTAACTTTAAAAATAAAATATGTATCTTATCAACTGCTACCTATACATTAGTTTCAGATGCCCAAAACCAAGAGGCTACTATCAATTTCTTCTACTCTCTTTCTCTCCTCTTCTTCTCTCACTTCTAGTCAAATCCTCTGGAGAATATCTGTAAATGGAGAAATCAGTGTGCCCATATAGGATGAAAACCTTTACCCATATGTTAAATTGTATAGTGGGGTCAAGTGGGTCTGTCCTTCCTGGTATAATTTCAGAGGCTTTAGGAAATGCCCCCCTTACCAAGTAAATGACCAATCCTGCTGATGTAAGCATTCATTCAAGAAATTTTTGGACCTAGGCTCAGCTCTTGGCACTGGGGATATAGTATAAAACAGATAAATTCTGCACTCTTCATGTTTGCATTGTAATTAGGCCAGAGGAGGGGCACAGAGAGATAAACCGATAATGCATAATGTATCCGATATTAATAAGTGATATGGGAAACATAATTTGGGAGATAAAAAAATAAGGCACGTTGGTAATGGAGAGAGTTGCTAATTTTTATAGGGTATTCAGTAGAGACCTGTCTGATGGAGTGACACTTGAGCAGAGACATACAGGAAAGAAGAGAGTGAGCTTTGCCAATGTTGGACAGAAAGACATTCCAGGTGGGAGGAACAGCAGATGCCAAGACCTAAAATTGTAAGGACATCAAAAAGGCCAGTGTGGCTAGAGGGAGATGAATAGGGGGAAGTGAGAGACACTGAGGAAAGGGAAGACGATCACATAAAACCTTGAAGGTCACTATAAGGACTTTGCTCTTCTATTAAAAGAAATGGGAAAATACCAGAAGAGTTTCATCAGAGGAGAGGCATGACCTGACTCTCCAAGCATCATTTTTGGCTGTGGGGGCATAATATTAATATAAACAGAGAGCAGGCAGAGATCCCTTTGGAGGCTATTGCATAGTTCAAATGTTGGTTGGTGGCTTACACCAGGGTGATAATAGTGGAAGTTAATAAAGTGTTCAGATACCGCACATAATTTGAAGGTGAAGCTAACAGGATTGACATCACTAGAAAGAAGAACCAATGCCTGACTTATTTTAACAGAGTTCAACAGTTTCAGCTTCAGACTTTTATCCCTATGTGCAGTAGCACGTACAGCTCACCTTAGTTATTTGAGCCTCAGGGTGAATGAGTTTCTGGTCTTTGTCAGAAACCACATTTGGATAGAAAAGAGGAGAAACCAGACACGTTGGGCAGCAAAGAGACAGCAAGAAGAATGCAGAATTGACAGAACTGTACACACACAAAAATGATTCCTTTCATTTACCAAATATTTAGTAGGCATTCCCTTTTGTACTTTTTAAGGGAGGGATAAAAGAGCAGGATTTTTAAAAAACAGCATGATGTGGCAACAACAGAGAGAAATATTTAGCTGAAGACTGCTATGGTTTGCCTGTGCCCTTGAACTTTATAGGTTGGAAACTTAACCCCCAAATTTATTTATTGCCTGGAGGTGGCACCTTTGGGAAGCAATTAGGAATATATAAGGTCATGGCAGTGGGGCTCCCATGAGGTCTGATGCTCTGTTCCTCCCTGTGATGCCTTCCACAATGTCACAACAATGTAGGAAGGTCCTACCAGATACCCAGTGCCACATTCTCAAATATCTCTGTGATGTTCTGTTATGGAAACAGAAGAGAAACTAAGACTGAGTACAATTTCTATCAATAAGGTAATAAAGTTGTATCATGTGTCATGAAAAAGGTCCATGACATGTTTTCTCTTTCTATACGTAGTATGACTCTTCTCTCAAAGAGTATCACTGAATGAAGAACTCTGCTTTCATACAGTTCTAGCTCCACCTTTGGAACTAAATCTTAGGATTGTAGATTTTTATCCCATGGAATAATAAGTATGATGATCTTCAATCTACTGTTAACAGCCTAAAACTGTTACGTGGTCATAAAGGAGGGGAAACATTTCCTGAGACTTCAGTCCATATTTCTTAATAATGAATTCTTTGCCTTCTACCACTGTGTAATCTCTGACATAGCAACCATACCAAACCAGTGGGTGGCAGTATCATCATCTGCCCAGACAACGTCTATAAATCATCAGAAGAACATCTCCTGGAATGAGACCAAGGAACCCTATTACAAGTAAAACTAAGTTGGTAAGTTAGGAAATAAACCCACTGATAAAGCAGGATAAGGCAATAAATAGCTGGTGGAAACTGGATTCTATTACCATAATATTAAAATATCTAAACAAACAGATGTCCTGGGAAAAATTGTTTGGGGTCACCAGGAACAAGGAAATGGAACAGATGGGGGCAAGCTGGAATGTCTGTTCTTTTGGAATGTTTGTTTAATGTTTTTCCAAGTCTGATGTATTACACAGTTATAGCAACACACTGATTCTCAGGAACCAGTTTTAGCCAGTAAATTGATGAGAAGACTTGCTGTCTATAAAAAAAAAATCTATTAAATAAATATGTTTAGCATTGATTGAGGGCCTAATTACGTCAAAAAAGTAGAATCATTTTCCTCAAAGCCTGGCCAGTCTGTGCTTTACTGGTGGAAAAGAAGTGGATTTCAAAGAACAATAAAATGCTGCCACTTGGCTGCATTGATCTCCAATGTTTCACCAGTTTGTGGAGCAAAATATGCTTTTTGATGGCTATGAATTACTCTTTTGTGATCAATATTGGAACTTACAAGGTCTTTTTCAGTTACTTTCAATTTTTATTTTGAATAGCAAAAAGCACCCCCTTAGTCTAGAGTAACTAATAACTGCTACTCACCACAAGCCACAGGAAAGACAAAAATAAGACTACTTACCTCTTATTTCTGGAAGAAAGAATGATTATAGAAACCTGCTTACCCACACTGAAGAAAATATGCTAAACTTAGACCACTAAAAATCCCATGAGAATTTCATCAGAATAGATAAAGCTCATCACAAACACACACACACACAACTGTACTTTTGCCTTTCCACATATTTTACTACAATGAAAGGACTAATATGTAAAATACTTATGAGAGGCAAAGTAATAGACATAGTAAACTCATAAAATAAATTATAAGAGGGACTTAACCTAACAAATGCTATCAGTGTAACCTGGTTCCTTGTACCCTCAATGAATCCCCAACAATAAAAACAATAACTTTCCTCTACTATATTCAGCAACATGTGCAGAAATGAGACAATTTTTTTTAAATAATAAAATAAAATGTACTGGCAAAAGCAACAAATGCTTTGTTGCATTTGTAAAAGAGAGGCAGAACTATACAAGTTAGAGCTCCCTTTAACACAATAAAAGGTGTTTAGGGAGAAAAAATAGCAGAAAGGAGTCTTGTGAGTTTTATTATTCCTTTTAAGACGGTCTTAAGTTTGCGTTATCATCCTCTCAAAGAGGTTAAACATTCTTAACATAGAGTGGTCCCTTTAATGTCACTATGAAGCAGACAGATAACTGAAAATTGTCCATGGGTACACAGTATAAGGCTATTGGAAATTAAAACATGATGACTTTCTATGTAACTAGCCTAGGTCAACCATAGCGTTTTGTTGTTTTGGTTATTTTGCTTTTTTTTTTTTTTTTTTTTTTGAGACAGAGTCTCACTATGTCACCCTCAGTAGAGTGCTGTGGCATCACATCTCACAGAAACCTCAAACTCTTGGGCTTAAGCATTTCTCTTGCCTCAGCCTCCCAAGTAGCTGGGACTATAGGTACCCACCACAATGCCCGACTATTTTTTGGTTGTAGTTGTCATTGTTGTTTGGCAGCCTGGACTGGATTCGAACCTACCAGCTCCAGTATATGTGGCTGGCGCCCTAGCCACTGAGCTACAGGCACCAAGCTGACCATAGCTTTCTTATCTAGATTATCAAAATATACTCAATTGTAAAGAAATTATAATGCAATGAGAAAGCATTCTTAAGCGTGCATTTCAAAAAAGAATATTATACCAAGTTCCACAATAGTTTGGGGAACATCAGAGTAGGTTTGTGATAAAATCTTGAGAAATGCAGGTAAAAGTATTAGACAAGAATTGCAGATAGTGAGAGTATTAGACTGGTCTGGTCCCGGGTAGACAGAGAGGGGCACTGGCATACTAGTCCTTAGTTCTCCTAGATTTACCGCTATGACACATCATTCCTCTTCAGTCTCTGAAAATGAAAAACCTGCACAGAAATAATAAAACTTGATCCCAGAAAAGGTAAAGAGATTTGTCAAAATGTCAAAGGCAGTAAGCTTCCTATGGGAAGCTCACACAACCTCTTCACAAGGGTAGATGGTCATGGCTCCAACGTGGCTTGAGAAACAAAAATCCCACCTGTTGGAAAATAAGGCTACCCACAGGCCTCACGTTTGTTGGTCATTTCTTTAGAACAAAAGATTATCTCCTTCTTAAAGGAGATTATAAAGATTATCTCCTTCTTATCTCCTTCCATTGGTTTCCTCATTCTTTGAAATGCAAACATTTATGTGGTCATTCAGGAAATATTTATAGAGTCTATTCCTTGACCAGTACTAAGGTAAAAATAATGAAATCGACAAGCAAAGCCATTGCATATTTTCTGGTCAAAAATATAGGACACTAACCAAAAAAATAATAAGCAAGAAAAAAATTAGGTAGCAACAACTGAATTAAGCTGAGTTTCAAAACTGGGTGATATGAAAGATAGTACCTATTTTGGATTACATGGCCTGATAACAGCCTGAGAAGGTGATATTTCAGATGTGCATGACAAGGAGTCAGACATGTGATGATCAGAGAGAACATTCCTAGCAGACGCCAAGCCTACTGCAAAGGCACAAAGTTAAGAAACAGATTTGCTATGCTGTAAGACAAAAGCAAAATGGGAAAGAGGTGAACATAGAAAGATTGGCAAGGTCCAAATCATACCAGGCTTATAAGCCAGAGTAAGGAGCTAAACAAAGGGAATCCATTGGAGGTGTGTAGGTATGTGGGTAATATTTTAAAATACTCTTACTGCTGGAGTGGCATCTGTGGCTCAAAGGAGTAGGCAGTGGCCCCATATGCTGGAGGTGGTAGGTTCAAACCCAGCCCCCAATAAAAAAAAAAAAATACTCTTACTGCTGTAGGTAAAATATATTGCCAAAGACAAGAATAGAAAAAGATATGGCAGTGGTACAGCTATTATAATAGTCAAGAGAAAGATAATGGTGGGTTGGCCCAGGTGGTAGATGCTAATATAGAAGTCGTGGGTATAAATATGGAGTTGATTAGACCTGATGGTAGGTTTGACATGGGGGCAGTGACAAAAAAAGGAATGAATCATAAACTTTAGACTGGGTTTTTATGTTAATTATCCAGCTGGGAAATTAACTGAGGAAAGGAAGACCAAATGAGAATAGTTTGGGTAATTAAGAGGTCTGCTGTGACTGTTAAATGTGCATTAAACATCCACATGGACATTTCAAGTAGGCAACTGGATACAAGGAGCTGCAGAAAGAATAGATATTGAACAGCCTCATGTGTTCTCCTAGGTTTCCAGTGACCTATGATTTGAACTTCACTCTTGCCTTCTTCTTTGCCTTACCTTACCTTAGCTTTGAGGAAGCTGGAATTAAAGTCTGAGAAAATACTTTATCTAATTAAAATATTTTCAAAGAATAAAGCCCTCACATTTAAAGTTATTATCATAATCAAGTACTTATCTGGAACACACTGTGTTAAAAATTTCTTCACTGTAGAAGTTTCACGAAACATAGATTATGCCACCTCTGTCCTCAAAGATACTGTAGCTTTTAGTGCCTTATATTTTAAAGAAAATTGACCCTAATCCTAACAATGATTAAAGGTAAAAACAACTCCAAAAAATTAGCATGTCACACCTATCATGTCTACAGTAACTTTAGGCAGCCACATAGACTTGACTTTATAGATTTTTTCACATACCTAACAAAGTAATCAATGCAAAATTGAGAGGCTGTAGATTCCCTAGTAGTGAGCCAGCTGAAAAACTTTAGTGCCCAACTACGGGCATATAAATACGGTGAATATTCCCCCACAGAATTCCACATAATCTCATATTTCATAATTAAGTATTCCTTCATGTCTAAAGAAATTCCTATGCAAAATATAAATTTGTGGGACAAGGCTATATCCACTCTCAGGTGTGACAGCTTTAGCATGAAATTAATTTATCTGCTTATTAACTGTGAGTTGTGTGCTTTTAAAGAATGAGATAGATGACTGGTCAATTTGATCTGGGCCATGGTCAAGTAGCCAGAGGATCAGTTCCTACTGGTCAGAGTGTTTCCAGATAGACAGACCAGTGGATGGAAGGTTAAGGACTCACTAAAGTGAGTAAAGGTAATGGAAGGCCATCTCTAACCTATATTCTTGGCTACGTGGTTTCATCCCAGAGAGAATGGGGCTTCTTGTTTTTGTCCTCATTCAGTGGGAATAAAAAAAGCGTTAAGGGTAAAATAGACATAATTTATCAGTATCTAGATTGCTCATAAAAGCCAAAGTTTACCAACAAGAAGTTAACAGCTAAGAGTTGTATCTGGGAAAACTTAAGTGTCATAAGTGAATGAATATATAGAAGATGTACCTGTATTCTATACATATCATGACACTGCCGTCACTACTGTTCTTACCTAGGGCATTCACCCCTTTGGAACGTCTTCTTTTTGAGAACTATTATGAAATTGAAGCTCTTGGCACCTCAGGCCTCACAGGCATTTTCACTGAGTTTATCTACTTGAACTATAAAAATACATCAAACCATTCTTTAAAGCAATAGAGTAACTCATGGGACTATGTAAGAGTCATCCCTAACCAGAGATAACTATCAAAATAGTAAATTATTAACCTATAAGATATCAACAATAGTAAATAATTAATCTATAAGAAAATTATAGTAAGCTTACAGTTTTACACATTGTATTTTAACCAGTTTATAGATTACCAGAGCTAATTTTCAACCCATAAGTGATTTCTTTCCACAATGACAATGCTTATAAATTCTCTCTCCAAGAGGGATCACAGTAGTGAGTATGTTACAGGATGCAAACTAATTTTGAGCAGAACCTACTTAGAAATCTGACCTACTATAGCATTGAATCATTTTGCATTTTCCAAAGCCAAGTTAAAATAAGATTTTAAAATAATTTTAGCCTAATGTCTGCCATCACCTATGTAGCCCACTTAACTAACTCCAAGTTTTCTTTCCCATTTTGTTTTCTAGCCTCTGCAAGCACATATGTCCCAACGGTGTGCAATGGGCGGGAAGTCCTCGACTCTACCACCTCATCTCTGTGATTGTGAATTGCAGTTCAGTTCTCGTGTTTTTAGACTGTTAGACAAAAGTGCTCATGTGCAGCTCCAGAATACGGCAGCAGAAAAGAAAAAAAAAACCCTAGTACCTTTTTTTAGAAACAGTACAATAAATTATTTTTGAGGACTGTACAGTATATAGTGATGTGCTAGAACTTTCTAGGCTGATTCTAGTGCCCCTATTATTAACAGTTCCCCACCCCAAACATGGAATAACCATTGTTTACAGAGCTGAGCATTGGTGACAGGGTCTGACAGGGTCAGTCTACTAAAAAAAAAAAAAAATACGGTGGCAATATTAGGTAACTTTTTTTCCTATGAAGTTTTTTGTAGGTTCTTGTTGTAACTAATTTAGGATGAGTTTCTATGTTGTATATTAAAGTTACATTACGTGTAACAGATTGGTTTTCTCAGCACAAAATAAAAAGCATCTGAATTAATGTAAAGATATTGAGAATAAAACCTTCAAGGTTTTTCAGCATGGTGGATAATTGTTTGTTCTTTTTGAATCACTCGAGGTAATCTGAATATATGGACTTCAAACCATTTCTACTTTTAATGTTGGAAGAAAGTGTCTGTGTTTTCTCCTCACATCCACATACACTGGATCTTAAGCTATTACTCTACAGGAAATGGGTGAGCAGATCTAGACTTCTTTACAGATCACAGTGATTAGAAATTGACTGGAGGTGACACCATAAATATCAAGCCATTTCAGTGGCCATATGACAATACATATGTTGGGTTTTATATGCCACATCTGTATGATGGTCAAGAATTTCTCAAACAGGGCTCATAAACAAGAAGAGCATTCTTACATTCCAAAAGCAGAGACTGTAACTTCCAGGGAAGGCTGGATGGCTCTCATGTCCAAAACAACCTTAATTACTAGGAAAAGAGATGAGCAAAGCATCTGTCACGCCACTGCAAAAATCACTTTCATCACTCATCACTTAATGAGGCAATAAAATTGCAGGCTATCTTATTTCCCAGTGTTTTTCTAAAGTTCTAGTAACATTGTTCCAGCACAGGCTTGTCACTAAACTTGAATATTTTCCCAACCTAAATAAGGAAGTGAACAGGGAAAGCATGGGTAAGATAAAACTAGCTTTTTATTACCAAAGACTGTCTTATTTCTGTCAACCTTTTAGTCACAAATTATTTATTTGTATTATCATTACAAATCATTTATTGATGTAGGAGAATTTACTGAGAACCTAACTATGTGCCAGATCCTGTGCCAGGTACCATGTATATATAGAGCTTTAGCTTACTGTTGCTGTTATAAGAAATCAGGATTAGAGGCTCTAAGGGAGAATTCCTTCCATGGGTCTTCTAGCTTCCAGTGGTCACCAGCTTCCTTGGCTTGTGGCCACATCACTCCAATCTCTACCTCCATCTTCACATCTTCTACTCCTCGGTCCCCACCTTATCCTCTGTGTGTTTCTCATAAGGACACACATCAGTGGATTTAGGGCTCAAATAGACAATGTAGGATGATCTCATCTTGAGATTCTTAACTTTTTATATCTGCAATGGCTCTTTATTCAAATAAAGTAACATTCTCAGGTTCCAGAGATTAGGATGTGGACATATCCCTTTGGGAGGCCACTACTCATACTACAACCAAAAAAAAAAAAAAAAAAAAGAATAAGATGTAGTCCCAAACTTTAATAAAGGCTGGAAAATATTTTGGTGACTATGATCAAGGCAAGGATAGAAAAGAATCAAGGATATGAAGCACCCACGGGCTAAGTAGTTGGGGCCTCAATAATCAAGACATAATGAGACTATTTTTAAATATTCAAAAATAATGAACAGGTACACCCAAGCCAGTAGGACTGGCCTTAAGGAAATAAAGGAATCAGAAGTTAGAAATTTTTCTTTTCCTTCTGGATACATTTGAATCAGCAACCTAATCAATTAATCCCAAACCTACCAGATGCTCAAAGACAAAAATGCTCACCAATCTCTGAATTCCCATATTTAAATCATAACTTGGAGTTTGGGTAGTGGCAGGGAAGATTGAATAATGGATTCAATAGTCCTAAGTGACAAAAATGAATCCTGCCATGACTAGGACTGGCAGGGATGCTAGATTAGCGTGTTTAGAATGAGCATCTGCTCAGGATAAAGGCTGCAGCAAGGCTGATAGAAGAGAAAATAAACTCAATCCACTGAGGGGATGTGACAGTCCAAAGAAGGCAATATCACATGGGTTGTACAGAGACCTAGCTTATGTCTCAAACAATCAAACTGATCATACATCTTTTTAAACCAGACAATTAGGTATGAATCTTCAGAAAACTATGTTTTGGGGGGCAGATTTTTGATCCATGACCCAAAATACATTAACTGGACATATATTTATGCCCTAAAAATACATTAAATGACAGCTCTTATCATTTTCTTTTTCGTCAGCACAAGCCTTATTTCTAATTAGAAATTTCATCACCTAACATGTAATCTCTAGAAATATTTTTTGCAGAAACATTCAACATATGTATGGAAAATAGCAGCTGTAAAATATCTTTTACATTAGCCATTTCAAGCAAATGGGTTTTTTGTTGATTTCTTTGTTGTTTTCTTTTTTCTACTCTAATAACATTTCATCTTTCCAGAATATAAAATTGTTTGAGCTGATCCATATTTTCAAAACCTTTCTGAATTGAAAGAACCCAAACAGAATGATATATCCCACTCATAAAAAAAAAATTTCAGGGTGACGTTAGCAACGTGGCAGAATAGGAAGCTCCTAACTCTCCCTCCACCCACGAATGTACCAAAAAAAAATCTATTCACAGATCAATTCCCACTGAGAGTTGGAGACCATTTGAGAGACTCCTACCCACCAGGCAGCTGAGAAAACACCCACATTGAGTGGATAGGAAAAGCTGAGGCACCCTCCAGCACAGATCCTGCCCAGCACTGCACCATAAAATAGAGAACTTCTCCCTGTGGAGAGGTGGGTTTAGAGCTCACCTACACCACACTAACTCTAAGGTTCCCCATGATGTGGCTTTTAATTTGCCAAGACTAGGAGCACAAGGGATTTGACAGATGAGTCTCTCTAGAACACAGGGTAAAAGGCAGTATTATACACGCATGCAAACAATTCTGGGGGCTACAGCCCCCAGAAGACATGAAGTGGGGGCTTTCTGTAATGTAGCCTCCCTGGAGAAAACACATTTTTCTTATGGCTACTTGGTAGGCTGGCTTCTAACTAACAAGTATTAAGAGTATTAAAGTATTAAAAGTCAGAAAAATAATAGCTCACTGGCAGTCTGAGAAGTATTAAAAGGCAGAAAAATAATAGCTCACTGGCAGTCTGAGAAACAAATCAGCATTTCTTGAGCCTCCTCTCCTTGTTTGCCCCAGCAATAACTCCAAGTCTATTAATCCATCCTGGAAGGAGTTTGTTCACACATTGAGCACCCCAAATTTCATAGTTTACACTTAAAGGACTAAACCCTAAACCTCCTAGTTCTGAGAACAGGGGGAATGGCATACACATGCCTTCCTAGACCACAGAAAAAAGTAGCATTTTATTATATATGGGCACATAAGCACTTTCAAAGGCTTCTTCTCTCAGAAGCAGTGTCAAGTTGGGGATTAAATTCAGCTCCATTTCTCCCTGGAAGAGGTTTATAACACATTCTTCCATTGGCTACGTGAAAACCTAGCTTCTAACTAACTTGTATCAGGAACTTAAAGATACATCACTGAAAATCACACAATCTAAGAAGCAATAAAGAAAATGAATGAAAAATAGTAAGGATAGACTGAGATTTATGGAACACCCTTAGAGTATAATAACATACATGTTATTAGTGTGCTAGAAGGAGACAAGAGAGAGAAAAATGAAAAGGAAACACAGTCAGAGAAATAATGTCAGGAAACTCCCAAGCCTAGTAAAGGAAATAGATAAACAGATCCAGAAAAAATGTATTGAAAGAAAACTACATCAAGAAACATTATAATTAAAAGTTAAAGACAAAGACAGGGCTCGGCGCCTATAGCTCAACCGGCTAAGGCGCCAGCCACGTATACCTAAGGTGGCAGGTTCGAATCCCCAGCCTGGACCCGCCAAACAACAATGACGGCTGCAACCAAAAAATAGCCAGGCATTGTGGCAGGCGCCTGTGGTCCCAGCTACTTGGGAGGCAGAGGCAGGAGACTCGCTTGAGCCCAGGAGTTGGAGGTTGCTGTGAGCTGTAATGCCACGGCACTCTACCCAGGGGGACAGCTGGTGGCTCTGTATCAAAAAAAAAAAAAAAAAAAAAGACAAAGACAGTATTAAATTATTACACACAAGGGAACACCCTGAAGATTATCAGATTTTTTTCACAGAAACCTTTGTAGGCTGGAGTGTGATGATAAATTCAAAATACTAAAAGAAAAAAAAGATTGTTAGTCAAGAATACTATACTCTGCAACTTTGTCTTTCTCAAACAAAAGCTGTGAGAGTTGTCACCATTAAAATTGCCTCATAATAAATGCTAAAGAGAGTTATTTCAGATGAAGGAAGAGGATGCTAATTAGTAACATGAAAATATATGAAGGCATAAAATCCTTTGGTAAAAGTAAATACATTGTAGAATACAAAATATTCTAATACTATAATGTTAGTGGGTAAACCAATGATTATGTTTAGTGAAAACATTAAAGGCAAAACTATTAAAAACAACTAAAGCTACAGTAATTTAAGGATAAAAAAATTTTAATGCAAATTATAACATCAAAACAAAAAGTAGAAGTAGAGAAAACAAAAATGTAAATGTGTATACACATTCAAAGTTGAGCTTTTGTTGAATTTAAATGCCAATTAGAAGATGTTTTATATAAGCTTCAGGGTAATCACAAAACCAAAGCCTATAATAGGTACCCAAAATCTAAGAAGAAACTAACTAAAGCATACTAGTACAGGAAATCCTCAAACTACAAAGAAAGTAAGTAATAGAGGAGAAAAGGGGCCAAAAATTTATGAAGCAACCACAAAATAATTAACAAAATGGCACTAGTAAGTCCTCACCTATAGATAATTACTTTTAATGAACATGTATTAAATTCTCTAGTCAAAAGGCATAAAATAGCTGAAAGGATTAAAAAAAAAAGAAATCAAAAAAGACCAAACTATATGCTGCCTACAAGAGATTCATCTCACCTTAAGAAACACAGACTGAAAATGAAGGAATGGAAAAAAAAAAATACAATCATGTATAAACAAAAAGTGAGTAGGAAAATAGGGTGTACTTATTTCAGAGAAAATGGACTTTTGGTCAACAACTTTAGAAAGATACAAAGTATGTCAATACCATACTTTCAACATTGAACAGATTATCCAGATACATTGGATTTGTATCCAGGAAACATTGGATTTGAACTATACTTTAGAGCAAATGGACACCCCAGACACATTGTGATCCATAATAGCAGAATACACATCCTTATCAAATGCACACAGAGAATTCTCTAAGACAGATCATATGTCAGGTCACAAAACAAGCCTTGAAACATTTTAGAAGATTGAAGTCATATCAAGTATCTTTTCTGAACACATGTAACTAGAAATCGACAAGAGGAATTATGTGGAAATTAAACAATTCATTTCTGAACAACTATTTGGTCAAAGAAAAAAATTTTAAAGGAAATTTAAAAATATCTTGAGAGAAACAAAAATGAAAATACAGCATATCAAAACTTATGGGATGCAGCAAAAGCAGTTATCAGAGGGAAGTTTATAACAATACACACATCAAAAAAGAAAAAATATCAAGAATAAATATCAAACAACTGAATTTTACATCTCAAGGAATGAGAAAAAAAAAAGAATAAACTAATCCCATAGTTAGCAGAAGAAAGAAAATAACAAAGTTCAGAAGAGAAATAAATGAAATAGAGACCAGAAAAATAATAGTAAAAATCAAGAAAACCTAAGTAAAATTGACAAACCCTGAGGTAGGCTAACTAAGAAAAAAAGAGAGATGACTGAAATAAATAAAATTGAAACTGAAAAAGACACATTAAAATTGATAATATAGAAATATTAAGGTTCATAAAAGACTATCATGAACAATTTATTCCACAAATTTGGTAACCTAGAAAAAATAGGTAAATTCTTAGAAACAAAAAATTTGCTGAGGATGAACAAAGAAACCATTTCTATTGGTTAGAAATCTGAACAAACCAACAATAAGTAAGGAAATTGAGTCAACCATATAAGATCTACCTTCAATGATTTCATGGCTAAATTCTACCTAACATTTAAAAAAGAACTAATGCCAATCCTTCTTATACTTTTCCAAAAAATCAAATTCATTTTATGAGGTCAGCATTACTCTGATGCCAAAGGCAGACAAAGACACTACAAGAAAACTATAGACCAGTATCATTCATGAACATACATGCCAAAATTCTCAACAGAATATTAACAAACCATATTTAATAACACATTGAAATATCATTGACTATGATCAAGTGGGATCTATCCCTAGGATGCAAGAATGGTTAAATATACACAAAGCAATAAATGCTATCCACCATATTAACAGGAAGAGGGACAAATACCACAATATCATTTCAATGGATGCAGAAAACAAATAAGAGATAGAAGAAAATATTCCTCAACACAATAAAGAACATATAAGACAAGCCCATGGCTAACATCACATTCAACAATGAAAAATAGAAAGCTTTTCTTCTAAGATCAGAAATAAGACAAGGATGCCCACTCTCACCACTTCTGTTCAAAATAGTACTGAAAAGTCCTAATCTAGCAATTAGGCCAGAGAAAGAAAAAGCAACCAACAGGAAAAGATGAAGTAAAATTGTTTCTGTTTACTGATGACATGACTTTATATATAGAAAATCCTAAAGTCCAAACCCAAAAAACTGTTAGAACTGATAAATGTATTCGGTAATGTTGTAGGACACAAAACCAACATACAAAAATCAGTAGTGTTTCTACATACTAACAATGAACCATCTAAAAAAGAAACTGAGAGAACAGTTCCATTTATAATAACATCTGAAAAATGAAACACTTAGGAGTAAATTTAACCAAGAAAGTAAAAGATCTACATTCCAAAACTTATAAAACATGGATGAAAGAAATTGAAGATAATACAAATAAATGAAAAGATATCCTGTGTTCATGGACTGAAAGAATATTGTTAGAAATTCTACACTTTCGATGCAAACCCTGTCAAAATTCCAATTTCATTCTTTGTAGGACTCAACATCATTTCATAATAGTTACAAAGAAAGTAAAGCACCTTGAAATATACTGAGCCAAGGAATTAAAAGATCTCTACAAAGAGAACTATGAAATGCTGAGGAAAGAATTCACAGGTGACACAAAGGAAAAACATATCATGTTCATGGAGCAGTAGAATCAACATTGTTAAAATATCCATACTACCTAAAGTTATTTACAGATTCAATGAAATCCCTATCAAAATACCAACATCATAGTTTACAGATCTAGAAAAAATAATTCTACACTTCATTTGGAACCAGAGAAGAGCCTAAATAGGCAAAGCAATCTTAGGCAAAAAGAACAAATCTGGAAGCATCATATTACCAGACTCAAACCATACTACAAAGATAGAGTAACCAAAACAGCATAGTACTGACTCCAACACAGAGACACAGGCCAAAGGAGCAGAGCAGATAACCCAAATATAAAACCATCCACATCTAGCCAACTGATCTTTGACAGAGCAGACAATACTATACACTAGGGAAAAGAAACCCTATTCAAATGGTGCTAGAAGAATTGGACAGCCACATGCAGAAGAAGGAAAGAGGATCCATATCTATTAATATTCACAAAAAATAATTCAAGATGGATAAAATACTGTAAGGCATGAAGTCATAGAATTTTAGAAGAAAATGTTGGAAAAACTGTTCTAGTATGACCCTAGGCAAAGAATTTGTGAAGAAGACCCAATGACAATCACAGAAACATTCTTTGTAGAAATAGAAAAAACAACCCTAAAATTTGTATGGAATCACAAAAGACCCAAAATAGTCAACGCAATCTTCACCAAAAAGAACAAAGTTGGTGGCATCATTCTACCAGATTTCAAGATATATTAGAAAGCTATAGTAATCAAAATAGCAAAGTACTGGCATAAAAACCAAACACATGACAATAAGGTAGAGAGTTCAGAAATAAACTCACACACCTCCAGTCTATTGATTTTTAACAAAGGTGCCAAGAACACACAATGAAGAAAAGACAGTCTCTTTTATAAACAGTTTTTTGAAAACTAGACATCCACGTACAGAATAAAAATGGAATAAAAATGGACCCGTATCTCACCTCATATACAAGAATCAACTCAAAATGGATTAAAGGCTTAAATATTAAAGGCTTACATATTAAAACCTCAAACTATAAAAGAAGACATAAAAGGGAAAGCCCTTGACATTGATCTGAGCAGTGATTTCATGAATATGACCCCGAACGCATAGACAACAAAAGCAAAAATAGATGAATGAGTTTGTATCAAACTACAAAGCTTCTGTATAGCAAAGAAAACAATTGCGTGAAGATACAATCCACAGACTGGGAGTAAATATTTGCAAATCATACACTGGGTAAGGGACTAACATCCAAAATATACAAGGCATTCAAACTAAATAATAAAGTAACAAATAACCCTATCAAAAAAGGCAAAGGACTTGAATAGCTATTTCTCAAAAGAAGATATACAAATGGCCAAGAGATATAAGGTCAGACAGTTAAGATCATGAACTCCTTCCCAGGAAAAGTACAACATACCTCACTGCTACATATTACTAAGGTCACCTTCAATATACTCCTGTTGAGAAACTATGCAGTGACACCAGAGCCTAGTTCAACCTTCAAAACAATTTTGGAACTCTTTTTCTGGAAGGGCCATCAGAGTTGTCATCATCCGAGGTCAGACAATTAAGTTCACGAACTCATCCTCAGTAAAGGGCTACATATCTCATTGCTGAATATCATTGTGGTCACCAGATGGCCTAGGGTACTTCAAAGGTGACTGCAGAGATATTCACCAATGAGGTGCATAGCTCTTTTTCCCAGGTGAGTTCGAGAACTTAATTGTTCAACCTTGTATGTGGAAACAATACTCAGCATGTCTAATCAAAAAAGAAATGCACATTAAAACCACAATGACATATCACCTCACAATTATTAATTGAGCTATAGTTTCAAAACAATAAAATTGTTGGCAAAGATTTGGAGAAAAAGAAAACTCTTACACACTGTTGGTGATATTGTACACAGTCATTTTGAAAAACAGTGTGGCGGCACCTTAAAAAATTAAAAATATACTCCCCATATAATCCAGCAATCCTACTATTATGTATACACCCAAAGGCATTGAAATCAGTATGTCGGGAGATTTCTGAAGTCCCATGTTTATTGCAGTAGTATTCACAATAGCCACAATATGTAAGCAACCGAACTTGCTTGGGGATAAACAAGGGATAAGTGCATTTTTTAAATGTGGTATATAAACACAAGGGGATACTCCTTAGCCTTTTAAAAAAAAACAACAGGAAATTCTTTCATTTGTGACAACATGGACATAGTTAGTAGTAAGTAAGTAGTAAGTAAGTAGTAAGTAGTAGTAAGTAGTAAGTAGAATGCTGGTTACCAGAGGTTGGAGCTGGTGTGGGAAGGAGAGATGTTGGCCATTGAGTACTCAATCTCAGCGAGAGAGGAGAAATACGTTCTGATGTTCTATTATACAGCACAGTGACTACAGGGTAGTTAAAAATAATGTATATTTCAGAACAGCTAAGAGATTTTAAATGTTCTTACCACAAAGGAATGAAATGTTTGAGGTAATATGCTAATAATCCTGATTTGGTCATTCCACAAAGTGTCTGTGTATCAAAATATCATACCCCATAATATGTACATACAAATGCAATTACTGTTGATTAAAAGTAAATCTTTAAAAAATTAAACCTAACTGTATGCTTGATTATCCATGGTTTTCTGAGTGTTCACAGTTTCTGAGATGTTGCATGTCCTCTCTAGTTTAAATTAATAGATTTCTCTACCCATTCAGGTTTATCAAGGTAAAATAAAAGTCTTCATTTTTAAACTCTGAGGGGAGCTGGCTTGTAGGCCACAAAGAGAACAGACTAAGAGAGCGACTGGAAAAGGAGATGATTGAGCCAGTGTACCTTTATGGTTTTCAATTCCATGCTTTCTCTAGGCTCCCTGCTTTATTCACCCATCCACCTTGACATCCTGGGGCCTGAGAACTCTTCAGTCAAGGGCTGCAATGGGAAGCCAAGAAAAGTGAGGTGCCAGGAAGATGGAACCCTGGTCTGCATTACAACCACAGCTCTAAAGACGAAAGCAAAACCATGAGCAAGGCACTTATCACACCTGCTCTGTGACAGAGGGTTGAGATTTGCATAATTCCCACTGGCTTACTGCTTTTGTTTGGAAAGCAACCAATGGTAATCTGAAATCAGTCATCTGAGAAATATTGTCCCCTCCAAGTCAGATTTACCAATATTCATTAGCTATTTTAGACAGAACTCTCCTTCCAGGGGTCATTAGTAAAATGAAAAAATTCCAGGAAATTAAAAGCCTGACTGGGACATTTTGTTCAAGGAAATTGGAGATCTGTTTTTGAAGCACCAATTATTAAGAGAATCTTAAGTGTCTTTTGTAGCTCAAAAAGTCTTGAAAAAGGAGTTGGTAAATGTGTACAAACTGAAGTGGGCCCTACCTAAATAATGCAAATAGACCAGGGGACCCTCTCCAGTCCTGGAGCTTGAGAATCTATACTGAAGCTATTTTTATGCATCAGTATTCCCTACTTCCATATGGTTACTTTGACTGGGTCTGTATGTAAGACTGAATATCTCCAAATCCAGTTATCACAACAATAAATGTTATATAAGTTGGAAAGCTTTTAAATCAACTTTGCTAACTGACTTTGAATTAATTCACTTGTTTTAGTCTTATCATTTGCCAATCACCATTCATAATAGAGCCCTGGAATTACAAAGGGGAACTCAGGAGAGTATCTGGCTTTGGATTAGGTAGGTGATTAAATCACCAAGGCCAGGTGATGTGTTATTTTCTTCTTCAACAACTCTATAGAGACTGGACAAACTCTAAAGGTGGTAAGCTCATAAACGCAAAAAACCTGTGTACAAACAGATTCTTCTAAACTGTTTTGCTGGTGGTGGGTTGCAGTGATCTAAACCAGCGGTCAGCAAATCATAATCCACAAGCCAAATGCTAGCCTACAACCTGTTTTTGTAAAGCCTGTGAGCTCAGAAAGCTTTTACATTTTTAAGTAGTTAGAAAAACATCCAAAGGAGAATATTTCATGACACATGAAATTTAAATGAAACTCAAATTTCAGCATCCCTAAATATGGTTTTGTTGGAATGCAGCCACCCTCTGTTTGTAGATTGTCCGTGACTGCTTTCCTGCTGCAATGGCAGAGTTGAGTAGGTACACAGAGACCACACACCCTGCAAAGCCAAAATTATGTATTATCTGATGGTTTCAAAAAAGTTCACTGCCCTCTGATCTAGACAAGTGCAATAGTAATCCTAATATCAATTGTAATATTAATAGTAATTAATTTTCTTTTCGATTTTCACCCCCATCTTAAAGTTTTACTTCTTTCATTTATGATCCTAAAGGAACTCATTTTAAAAATGTTAAACCAAAATAAATAAAATTCAGAGAGTAATTTGTAACCAGTTACTGTGAAGGCAAACTAAATTTTAGTTTCCCAAGAATGAGACAACTATTGAGATTTTTAAAAAGTCTATTCCCATCAGGACCTATACCTTAGGGCAACCTTAACTTGGGCCTTGGGCCTATAAACCAGGGATAACACTCATTACCATCAAATAGATGTGAAGGAATTTTAGGCCCTCTGAAGATCTACTCTACCTTACCTATCATTCATGTAAAAAGATAAACGAGAGCAGCACATTGTCTTTAAGCTTGGCCAATGGAGTTATCTTCCCACCCCTACCCCCCGGAAATTTATTTTAATAAGGAAGAGAGAAATGAGCTATTCATTAGCTTCCCATTAGAAATGACCATGAGCTACTGGAATTGGCTGTATTGATGAACATTAAATGACAGTTGGCCAGATGGGTCTTGAAGAAGCACAATCATGACCCACCACCTGGGGACCTGAAGACCTCAGATGGAAAATGACTGAACATGAGCAATTCTTCCACATAACAAATTTAAATCTCCTTTTTTCCCCTTTGGTAAGAAAATAAAGACAGACACCTAAACAAAAAACACTATGAAATACTTTTAATTCTAGACAGGATTTGATTATTAGTAACTAAAGAGAGAAGAAAGTCAATAATAAAATTCAGTCTTTTTAATCAAGTGAACACATATCAAATTGCTCAACATTGTTAAATGGCATGATATAATTTATCCATAGAAGACAGGGTTGTATCCAGTGAAAAACTGATTGAAATATGTTTTGACAGAGTGCTAAGAGATAGAGGCAACAGTTGACTTAGTGAAGTATTTAAGGCTTCAAAACTGTGCCTATTAGAAAAATAATAAATAATCTCTCTTTCTACCACTTATGGGGGGAAAGGAACAACAAATGTCAATGAAAAGGCACAGGCACATGATTCATTTGTTTATGTCTTTCAGCATTTCATTGGGCTTTGCAAAGGGCAGACATAAAACTAAAGTGAATTTTATAGCCAGGATTGGCATGAGTATTTTTCTCAAGATATTCTTTCTTTGATGCTGCTTCTGTGCTTGGAATAAAATAGCAAGCCACTGGGATCCAAAGGAAAGAGTTAGCTTCTTTCCAAAGATGGGACTGAGCCGACAAAATCCATTTAATATCTAAAATTAGAAATAAAATAAATAAATTCTTCAATATCAACGACATGTTCAGAGAGTACATTAAAATTTAAGGCATTTTTGACATGTCAAAGATTGTAGCCCAGTGACAGGAGAAGAAAGAAGCTACCTGGGAGCAAATCCCAATTATCTTTATGGATTGGAACATACATATGGAGCGTAGCTGAAGGTGAAGAGAAGTGACAAGTGACTCTCTGGAAATTTTCTGACTCTGTCCAGTCTATACAATTTTACCAGGGTTCCTCTGAAAGGATGCATTTCAAATGTATTTCCAATCTTCTGTTTAAATTTTGATCAAGATGAGGAAAGCCTCCTCAGCTCTCTGTTAGCAGGATAACAATGAGCGATGCAATAATTTCTTCTTTATGCAAAAGACTCAAGAAATTAAATGCAAGAGAAGTTTATGCTAAGTGATGCCCTCTTTGAATTCTGCAACAAACAATACAAGAATGATAACCTCCCCTATACTCATATGTGGAACAGTAGACATACACATAAAACATTCATTCAATATTAACAGGATGGTTTAGTGTTTTGCCCAAATAAGCATAATTACTCATTTTTCTTCCATTTCCTATAAAAATAAAGAAATCGCCTGCAGAATCAAAAGTTACAACTCATACTTCACTGAAATTCTTGGGGCAAACCTTTCAACAAATTCTACCCATATTCCCTGGCTTTCTCAGTGAATCACGAGTCTTTTTAAAAATCTGAATTAAGATCTATAAAGATTACTGTTTATTGGAAACAAACCAGAGCACCTTAGATCATCAATGGCCAGGAAAGTCCCCTCTTTTCCAGTTCTAAAACAATTAAGATTTACACAAAGTTAGCAAAATTAGTCAAATCCATTCAAATTTTTTTTGAATATCCAAATTGAGATAATACTCATTACCTGTTATTGTATTCATAGGAAATATTACAATTACCTGGATTACTTCTGAATAGGAACAATACTTGTTTCATAACTGCTTTATGGTACAATCACTTTCTTACTATGAATACAAATATGCATTTCCCAAAATTGGATTCTTGCTTTATTGGCTTAAAAAAAAAAAGAAAACTTTTAAGAAAATGGTGATTCTCACAGTGTATTGTAGCAGAAAAATAGCCCTATACCATCCAGCTCTTGACATAGGACAAATGTTCCACTGACATTTTCTGGATGAAATTACCCAAGTACATTTTTACAACTATTTGCACTTACAGACTCACTTTCTTCTCCACCATATTGCTAGTGATTTGATAAGCAGGCTTTCCCATTTACTTTAAATTATACCTCCAGCACTACATGAACTCTCTTAAGCCATTTGACTTATATGATAGTACCACCTTGTTTGTATTAATGGACGGTCAAGGCTTCCTCTTGCCTTTTGTTTGTTTGTGTTACGATTCCTTCACACTTTCAGTCAAGCCCTTCTTACCAGTTTGAGCAAGTACAGAATTTCAAAGACAATTCTAAGTTTAGATAACTCCAGCACACGCTAGCTCTTCCTAAAACATTGCTGATCATTTAAGTTTCTGAAATCAAGAGAAGATACCCTATGAAAAAAAATGAAAAATTTATTGTCTTCATTGCTCATCATTTTTAATAGAAAAGCTGTTTTAAAGTCTCTCAAGAAAATAAATAAAGGGAAAAATAACCATACCTTAAGAAAATTTTCCAATCTTTCCCAAAATACATACAAAGAAAAAACATAAACGGGATCACAGCACATAAGCTCACATCTGCCCTCCATAGCACAATTTATGTAGACATTATGAATAAAAGTCACCCCATTAATTATGTGGCATGCATCAGCAGTGCACTGGTGGGCTTAAACTTGGTTTTCAGTTATGTGTATATACAGATAAATCTCTTCCTGAGTTGAGTTTCATCTTCAGTTGAGACCCAAATCATTTGTTTTCCTTTATTTGGCAAGGTACTTGACCATGTGATAAGGCAATCAAACATCTCAACCTCCTTCCCTTTTCAGTGATGCGGCCCTCCTCAGTGACATCACCAATGCGACAGGTGTGAGGACAGGCCCTAAAATATGGTCCTGTAAAACTAGAGCACGTTTCTCAGTTCTTAGTCTGCAGACTACAGCACTGTCTCTTCATATATTTGGGGATCTTGAGGATTTCAGTTGAACAGATTCAAAATGGTCTTCTTTTTCCTAAGAAAAAATATTAAAAACAAAATCAAGTCACTGATATTTTCATATAAGATTTTAGGATCTTACATGTCCAGAAGGAAAGTTCTAGAAATCATTTCAATCTATGTACCTGCCGCTTACGATTAGGATTTTACATTTAAAGGAGAGTAGTAGATGTAAAACAAATAGGATGCCTACCCTGAAGGGCACTTTGATGTCCAAGAGATAAGACAGACAAATCCAAAATAGAAGCAAACACATGATTGCAATAGATACCAAAAGATGTAGTTGTGATTCCTGTGAAGAAACCACTGAGACCCTTCCTGAGGGCACACCTGACCTGGGTGCTAAAATCAAAGACCTTGCCATGCTAATTGTGGACAAAATAGAATTGACACAAACTAAATATTCTCAAGACAATATAGGATAAATGACATGGAAAAGGACAGCAGAAATAAATGAGACTGCTCCTAAGACATAAGATTATTTGGGTTCACTGATAGGTTGTAGAAATATCTCTTGGGCACATACCTACTAAAGATATTAAACACATCATCTTAGATAACAGATGAAAATTTTAACTCAAATATATCAATACTGGCAACATGTGAGTATATCATACATTCAAAATATAGCCTATTGGCTTGGTGCCTGTGGCTCAAGTGGCTAAGGTACCAGCCACATACACCTAAGGTGGCAAGTTCAAATCCAACCTGGGCCTGCCAAAAAACAATTGACAGCTGCAACCAAAAAATAGCTGGGCACTGTGGTGGGCGCCTGTGGTCCCAGCTACTTGGGAGGCTGAGGCAGAAGACTTGCTTAACTCCAGGAGTTGGAGGTTGCTGTGAGCTATGATGCCACAGCACTCTACCCAGGGGGATAGCTTGAGGCTCTGTCTCAAAAAATATATATAGCCTATTAAAATAAATTCTTTTTTTTAATGAGGAAAAAGAGATATAGGAGATGGGGTTTCTCCCTAACTTTTTATTGTTAAAGTTAGAGAAACCTTTCTGAAGGCTGCTGGAATGTGGTAGAACTATGCTTTTAAAGAGAACAAAGATGTGGGCGGCACCTGTGGCTCAGTGAATAGGGTACCAGCCTCATATACTGAGGGTGGTGGGTTCAAACCCTGCCCCAGCCAAACTGCAACAACAATAACAAAAATAAATAGCCAGGCGTTGTGGTGGGCGCCTGTAATACCAGCTACTCAGGACAGTGAGGCAAGAGAATTGCCTAAGTCCAACAGCCAGAGGTTGCTGTGAGCTTTGTAACGTGGCACTCTACCGAGGGTGACAAAATGAGACTCTGTCTCCAAAAAAAAAAAAAGACGAAGAGAACTATGATTATGTTTGAAGTAAAATAAAATAAATAGAACAATCAGTCCTACTACAAACAGATGTGGGTCTAAGGCTGAGATCAGTGGCCCTCGCTTGTAATCCCGGCACTCTGGGAGACCAAAAAGAAAAGATTGCTTAAGGCCAGGAGTTCAAGAGCATCCTGAGCAAGAGAGTAAGACCTTGTCTCTACAAAAAAAATATAAAAATCAGCTAGATGTGCTGGTGCATGCTTGTACTCCTAGTTTCTCAGGTCACGGAGCTAGGAGGATTGCTTGAACCCAGGAATGTGAGGTTGCTGTGAGCTATGATGAAGCCACTGCACTGTAGCTGGGGTGACAAAGCAAAACTGTCTCAAAAAAAAAAAAAAAGATGTGGCTCGGCGCCTATAGCTCAACCGGCTAAGGCGCCAGCCACGTACACCTAAGGTGGCGGGTTTGAATCCCCAGCCCGGACCCGCCAAACAACAATGACGCTGCAACCAAAAAATAGCCGGGCGTTGTGGCGGGCGCCTGTGGTCCCAGCTACTTGGGAGGCGGAGGCAGGAGACTCGCTTGAGCCCAGGAGTTGGAGGTTGCTGTGACCTGTAATGCCACGGCACTCTACCCAGGGGGACAGCTTGAGGCTCTGTCTCAAAAAAAAAAAAAAAAAAAAAAGATGTGCATCTGAATTAGAGTCATGAAATGAGAAAACAGGAAGTAGAGATTGAGTAGCTCTCATGAAGGGGAAGTCTGCTTTTGTGTTTGCTTTCATGTGAGTGATAAGTCCAAGAGCTTTAGGGCTACAGGAATGGGACTACAGAGAAATTCACAGCATAAACACCAACCTCACCTTTTCTTGCCTTTGCTGAGGTGACAAGCCTCTAGAGGAGCAGACTTGACTTGCCTGAAGTCTCATGATCATTAACATTTAACAATTTTTTAGAATAACCACTGACAATTCCAAGCATTTATCCAGCACTCTCTGTGTTGCAGGAACAGGACTGGACGTCAGGGATGCCAAAGTGAGTACAAGAAAATATCTGCCCTCGGCGGGCTCACAGCACATTAAAGGAAAGAACTTGAGGGTATAATCAGCCATGAACTAAAAAGGAAGTCTGAGATTTTTTTCAGCTTTTTTTTTGTTGTTGTTGATTTTTTTTATTAAATCATAGCTATGTACATTAACGCAATCACAGGGTACAGTGTGGTGTTTTCAATTACATTTTGAAATACTCTCATCAAACTGGTTAACATGGCCTTCATGTCTTTTTCTTAGTTATTGAGTTAAGACATTCATACTCTGCTTTTTCATTTGTACCCATGTAGGATAAACCATAGAGGTGACCCCACCAATCACCTTCCCTCCCCCATCCATCCCCCTCCCCTCTCCTCTCCTACCCCCCTTTCCATATTTTAAGGCTATAATTAGGTTATAACATTCCTATGAAAGCTAAATCAGTTTCAAAGTTTGATGCAACATGCTCCTGAAAGGAGGGAAGGCAGAAACCTATTGGTTATCCTCAAAACAATATTGAAAGTAACTGAAAACCCTTTAGAAAGTCATGTTGAGCCCACAGGGCTTTAGCTGCCATACCCTCCGCATTCTCCCGGGGTTTTGCTTCTATTGCTGGTATGGTGGAATATAACCCCATGTGTGTGCGTGTGTATCTTAAGGAGTGCCACCAACTGGCTGTGACTTCTTCATGGCAGGAACTACATTATCTGGCTCATTTTTTAATTCCCCTGACACAACTCACGGCCTAGCACATAGCAAGTTGTTGATCAATGGTTCTGAAAACATTTTTAAATACTACATTGTAGAAGGAAAAAACATGGATTGGAACTCAGGAGATGTGGCTTCTAATCCCTATCTACTTGCCCCTGGACAAATAAGTGAACCTCTCTAGGTCTGTTGATTTAAACAGGGCTACCACATGGGAGAGTATTAAGCTCTAAATTCTTTATAAGCTCTAAATTCTACTAAGAATCTACTCAAAAGTCAACATTTCTCAGAAGCTTCTCCATACCTTGTCAGTACCTACCCTACCACATTCCCACTCTCTTGCAAACAGAGTTCCAAGAGACCCCATGCTTGTTCTTGCCATACTGGATAATTGTGTGTGTGTGTGTGTCTGTGTGTGCTTATGTGTGCATGATATGTCCTTCTCCAATATTCCAGATGGTATTTGAGATAAGAAATTGTACCCAATTTGACATATTCCCCAAACCTAGCAAAATATCTTACAGTGTCCCGTAAATGACAGTGAAACAAATTTTTTAAGAAATGAAAAAAAAAATTGAAGATATTTTTTAAATTGCTGAGTGAGAAAAGTCCAGAAAAAATAAATCTATAAATAAAACCCTACAAATTCATTGCAGTACTAGGGAAATTCCAAATAAGGTATAGCCTTTAGTACACAAATAGAGTACATAAGATTAAAAAAACCTACCTGACATAGCAGTTAATCAACTTATAAACATTTTGCTCTATGAAATAATACATAACAAACTTTTTCAAAAATAGACACACAATAAGACATGTACAGTGATATTTATAGCAGCTTTATTCATAGTCGAACACTGGAAATAGCACAGGTATCCAGCAATAGAACCAGTAGATTCTGATATAGCCACACAATGTACACTAGGAGCAGTATACTACTTCTGAAGAAAAAAGAATCTATTTCTGTTTAACAGAAGAAAGAAAAAAGAATCTATTCCTGTTTAAATGAATCTCAAAGCATCTTTGTGAGTGGAAGAAAATTTAACCACAGGTATTAGCACGTGATTACAGTTTTATGAAGTTCCAAAATGGATGAAAAATAATCTATGATTTTAAACGATCATTACAGTAGTTTCCTTTGAGAGACTGACTTCATGCAAAAGGATATGAGATTTCTGTCTGAGGTGACACGAGTATCTTGATAGGATGTGAGACTGTACATGTATCTGCATTTCTCAAAATTCATTAAATTGCATTTTTAAGATTTGTGCATTTCACCTTAAAAAAACTTAAAATAATGAATTCTCATCAATGATATATATCCTGAAGTGTTTGGGATGAAGTGTATGAAAGTCTGCAATTTTACTTTGAAACACATCAAAAACAGAAGCTGTATTGATAAAAGGATAAAGGGATGCACAGATAGAGAAATATATAAAAAAGTAAATATAACAAAATTTACATAGTGGGTATATGACTGGACCACTGTAGAATTTTTTCAACTTTTCTGTAATATTTCAAAATTTCATTTTTTAAATGCAAAACAATTGTTATGCTGACTAAAATTACTATTCAAAACAACGTGTAGTACACTGAAACTTCTCGGGGAGAAAACTCTTATTATACTCCAAGAAGAATTGGGAGGTGATTTCAGGCTGAGTACTGGGAAGTATATTAAAGAATTCACAGTTGAGCTGCCTGAAGGGACCCTGCATGTTGTTAATTCTCCCCTTCTGCACTGATCAGGCATCAGTCGTAGGTGTGCCCCACGATTGACTCTTAAACAGCACAGTTTTGAACTGATCATGGCTACCTATATACAGATCTTTTTCAACCAAACACAGATTGAAAATACAGTATTTGCAGGGCATGAAACCTGCATATATGAAGGCCGACTTTTCTGTGTACGTGGGTTCCAGGGGGCTGTCTGCAGGACTTGAGGATGAGTGGATTTTGCCACACAAGGGGATCCTGGGGCCAATCCTCCACTTATACCAAGGGATAACTACTACTAAAATTCATGCTGTGGGGAAAGAAAGTTTTGCCCTCTTTCAGACAATAGTTAGAGACGTACATCTGCAATGAACACTAACTGGGGAGAAAGTGGAAATAACTTATTGAGTGAAATCTGGTGAATTAGTGGCATTTTGGCTGGTTCACTTTAGAGGTGATTTGGCAGGACTCAGCGCAAATAAGAATGGCAACAGCCGGGCCAGTTTAGAGGTCCACAGCTCTTCCAATCTATCATGCCAATTTTAATCCATTTGAAGAAGACCAGAGGGTCTCAGAGATTTTATGGTGAGTAATAAATACAACTATGGAGCCATGGTCTTCTCTGGAGATTTCCAAGATTCCCATACAGACACTCAGTGAAGCATTGACTAGTATTTGGGCTCTTACTGCCCCACACTGGATTTATAAGATAGAAGAATGAGAAATTGCCCCAAACGGCTTGGTGCCCATAGCACAGTGGTTACAGCACCAGCCACATGCACCGAGACTGGTGGGTTCAAATCCGACCCAGGCCAGCTAAACAACACCAACTGCAACAACAACAAAAAAAATAGCCGGGTGTTATGGCAGGTGCCTGTAGTCCCAGCTACTCTGGAGGCTGAGAATCACTTAAGCCCAAGAGTTTGAGGTTGCTGTGAGCTGTGATGCCATGGCACTCTACCAAGGGCTACATAGTGACTGTCTCAAAAAAAAAAAAAAAAAAAAAAAGGAAAAGAAAAGAAATTGCCCCAAAGGAATCCAGTAAGTTAGTATAGTCAGTTTTTCCAGCCCAGAAATTTCCCTTGTCTTTTATGTTAAAACCAGACATTAACTTAGATATCCCACAATAGAACAAGAAATACTCTGACTTAAGGTAGATCCTTTTTTTCTTTCTTAAGTGTCTAGTATCTAAGTCCAAATCAACAAAAGGACATAAAACTGCAGGTTCAGACAGAAAGTAATCTGGCTGTAGCCTCTGAGTCAGTGGGGCCCCAAAGCTGAAAAAGATGATGTCAGTAATGATAACCTTGGTATTAAACACAGGACTTCTGTGTTGGCCTCAGACATTGGAAATTTGGTTGGATCATGAGCAGCTGTTGTGCTGCTCAAAAACAAATGCAAATGCCAAAATCTTGCTGCTGTCACAGAGCTTCTCTTTCCCTCTGCACCCTTCATCCCACCCTCCCCATCTACCCCGACTTCAGCTGCTTCAAGGAGAAGATGACTGGGAAAGGGACCAAAGTTTCCCTGTGACAGAAAGGGAGTGAAGACCACAGACACCCAGCTGAGTCTGCCAGGGAACCTGAGAGAGGGGTTCTCAAACAGGATTCCATTGGTTGCAGACACCCACGTCACCATCCTACCTGACTGAACCTATGGGAGGAAAAGGGCACTCAAACAATGTGGTTTAAGAAGGTTTGAAATAGGAAAGGGAAGATAGTGTGACTTGGTGGAGGGGTTCAATTGTGCCATTCAAGATACTGCTGTTGCTTCTCCTTCTGAGTCTACAGTAGGACTTCATGTTGTATCTTTGTACTTCCCCCTCCCACGAGTGCTAGAGGAGATTCCCTGATCAAGAACAGCTACATGTAGAGAAGGGTCAAAAGGCTACCCCGGAGGTTCCTAACTCCTCTGCCATTTGCAACAAATGAGTGGGCTAGGACTTCCCACAAGTTCCTCTACCTTCTGATGCCCCAAACAGTCATGATCCAAATGATGTCCTGTTGTCAAGGTGGACATGGCCATCTCAATATTACACTTCCACTAGCAGAGGTGGCTGACAACCCCCCACAAAACTCATAGATCTGCCAACTAAATAAAATTCCTTTGGACTATGTAGGCAGATTTGCAATGCTAAATCTATCCAGCAGTCAAGGAAAAAACCCAGAACCTTGCTTGACTCTTTGCTATGAGAGACAGCATGGGCCTCATCTGAGTTCTCTACCTGCTCTTTTATATCAGCTAACACACAAAGGAGCACCCCTTAAATTGGGCCCAAATAAATAGGCTTTGTTAAAAGCTGCCCAGAATGCTGGGGCATACTCTCTACTTTTGTGGCCTCACAATCTTTTTTTTTTTGAGACACAGTCTCACTTAGTCACCCATGGTCAAGTGCCATGGTGTCATAGCTCACAGCAACCTCAGTCTTGGACTCAAGCAATTCTGTTGTCTCAGCCTCCCTTTGAGGTGCCCACCAGAGTACTTGGCTATTTGTTGCTGTTGTTGTTTGATTAACAGACCCAGGATGGGTTCGAACCCACTAGCCCTGGTGTACATGGCTGGTGCTCTAACCACTGAGCTACGAACGCCAACCCTGGCCTCACAATCTTAGTAACAACTTTGTGATATAATTCTCTGTGAATAACTAATCATTTTTCCAATTGAAACTATGGCAACAGGAGGCAATCTTACCCCAGAGACACCCTCAGTGTATTAGACTTGTCATCTCCTTGACATGTCTATAGCCCTTTGAAAATCTGCCATTATTTTGTTACTGAGCTCTAGTCAAAACTGAATGTCATTCCCACATAGACCTTGTAACACTATAACCTGAAACTGCCACTTACTGTGGGTCAACAAGGTGGAAATGACCCAATAAACCTTGGTTAGCAAATATAAATGGAATAACATCCAAGATGCAGTTGGTCTGAGCCCAGTGCCATCTTGGCCTGACATGAAAATACAGCAGCACATACCCTCTGGGGGAAACTTGAACCCCTACTACACTCCCCAAAACAAAACCACAAAACCATTGGCTCAGTGGGGCCCTTGATTCATCTAGGTTCTATGACATGCCTGGGCCTGGTTCGCTGAAGATTTGGCCAAGCTAAAACCCAGTGGTATACAATGGCTGCTACAGATATTCAAGCTAAGCCTCATATATGCATAACTGAAAACCAACAAAACCACTTGGCTCAGGAGGCAGAACTCAAAAGCACACTCACAGATTCAGATAATCCTTTCCTTAATAAACCTTGTTATAGTTTCAATGACTCTTGAGATATTGCCAATGGCCTGTTTTGTATGTCACCTTGAAAACTATAGACTGGCATATTAAAGTCACCCCTTTTGGGGATCATGCACTCTGGAATTAAAATTTAGCTTCTGATCAAATCATCTTTGCCATTTATGTAGATAGCCCCAATAAGGACCTAACCTGTGAAAAAGACCCAACAGACTAAATCTGCTGATAGAGACTGCACAAGACAGAGGGCCACAATGCTTCCTGGATTGTTCATCTCACCCAACATGGTAATGCATCTGCCATCAGAGATGGGCACAAAGTAAAAAACTCTTTTCCTGATGCAGAGGTTACTACAGCATGCCAGACTCCGGAGCATCCCCCAAATTGACCAGTTTTTCCCTGGCCAACTGATTACAGCATACTGTTGGCCCCTTCTTCGGGTTATCAGTGGTGCATCATCACCGTTGACACCTGTTAAGTATCAGCATTGCTGTTCCAAACTGATTAGCTAACTCTAGCCACACCACTGTGGACCTTGAAACAAATCTATCTGTGTAAAGTTTGTAGCTTTATGAACTATTTGCATTCTGACAATGGTGTATCTTTTAATCACAAAAGCTACCCAGAAATGAGTTGAGTGTAGATGTACTTGATGGACCTTCCACACTTCCTGCTGTCCTAAAGGCAAATGGGGTTACTGAGTAAGCATCAGAAGGGTCTTCTCACAAATTGACTCAAAAAGATGTTTGACTCTATGTCCCGACTTCTCCTGGTCCACACATCTTAGTAAGGCAGTTTAATCACTAATGGCCACTTGTTGAATACATTGGTCACAAGTCCCCCTACTATAGCCCACATGAACAAAGGTGGGTGTACTTTGGGTATCCATGGCTTTTTTAATGCCCATGTCTCTCTTGTACATAAGTATTTGGAGGATAGATCTAGGTGCCAGTAAGGGATGAGCAGAAATAAGGTGAAGTTATAGTTACTGAGGTATGAAGAACTGATTTGGGGGCAGAGAAGGAGACAACAATGTGGTCTGATAATGAGGCACTTGGTGGGCGTGGAGATACCTTAAACCCTGAGAGATATGAAGGAAGGAGAAACACCAATAATTGTTTTTCAGAGCCACCCACTTTCCTATGAAGAAAAATGCCTGATATGGCTCTAACTTTTCCAAGTACCTTTAATTTAACTGACTGCTGGTACTGCCAGACTCACACCACATTCTCTAACCACAATTTCATTGCTACTCCCCTTAAATTTGCTGAAAAGAATCTACCCAAAACAGGGAGGGATGGTCTTAGCCCCTGCCCCAGAAGAATACAAATCAATACCTCCATTCCCATGGCCGACATTCAGTCACTTCAAGAGGTAGATGAAGTTTGCAGTGTAGACAAACTTTGAACTGACTTTCCTTAAGCAGTCTTCCCAAAGACAAAAAGAGACACAGTTATATGAGGTGAATTGGAAATCTAAGGTTTACTACCCAGCAAGGAAGCCGCTCACATGTGCATCAACCTGGGCTGCCTGAGTAGTGTAGGTCCTATTCAGTGTGTCCAGCAATTGCAAACTTTTTTTTCTTTCCAGGGGCACCACGTGTACCTCCACACTGAATTTCTTATGTGTAAATCACGTATTAACTCACTTCCATCCCCAAATCATGGTACCCTGCACCCTAGGAGTTATTATAAAATATCTTCAACTGTTTATGGAAACACCCCCCAGTGGATCCTGCAGCCCTTATACAACTGTAAGGACCTGCTAAGATGAGTGAATAATTTATTCACATTCATCCTGTGGGTAGTTCTCCAAATCTGTCTCTGACTTTAGCTGAAATAATGAATGATGCCAACTCAGCCACTGAAGTCATTCAGAACATCGACTCATTGTCCGTATGTTGTTAATGACAACATAATTGCCTTCCATGGAGGGAAGTGCACAAGATGATGTGCACGATCACTGATACATCGCATTGTATCTGGATAATGTAACTGGATTAATCCAACTGGATTGTTGGATTGCTACGGCCTAGATCAAAAGAACAACTACCCCTACCATGGCCCATGTAGACAAAAGTGGGAGATGCAGTGGTTCCCCCTTATCCACTAGGGATAAGTTTCAAGATCCCCAGTGGATGCTTGAAAACAAAGATAACACCAAACCCTACATTTACTGTTTTTTTTTCTTCCCACTAGTATCAGGATAGCTACTAAGTAACTAAGGGGTGGGGAGTTTATTCAGTGTTGATCTGTTGGACGCAGGGATGATTCATATCCAGGGTGGGATGGAGCAGAATACTACACCACTCAACACTATGCAATTTAAAACTTTAATGATTATTTCTGGAATTTTCCATTTAATATTTTTAAACTGCAGTTGACCATGCGTAACTAAAACCCTGGAGAATGAAACCGCAAATGAGGGTGACTTCTGTATATGGTGTCTCCTTCTCTCTCTTCCCTCTGAATGTTATGGAGGAAACAAGTGACTGACAGTGACAGGTATCTGGCTGGGTGGAAAGGTCAGCACAGACACTTTAGGGAAAGCTGCCTAGATTTTTCAGATAAACCCTGATGGTTTACAGCAGGGATCCTCACACTTTTTAAACAAAGGGCCAGTTCACTGTCCCTCAGACCTCTGAAGGGCCGGACTACAGCCCCGGGACCAGTCGGCTGCTAAGCAGGACAGGCAGCGGCAGCAAAAACACCTGGCAGGCCTGATAAATGTCCTCGGTGGGCCACATGTGGCCCACGGGGCGTAGTTTGAGGACGCCTGGTTTACAGCATTTGTTCAGCTACCTGTGTCTGGGACCCTGTGGCTGTAATCGGGGTTAATAATACAGGTTGATGGGCTCCGCGCCTATAGCTCAACCAGCTAAGGCGCCAGCCACATACACCTAAGGTGGCGGGTTCGAATCCCCAGCCCAGACCCGCCAAACAACGACGGCTGCAACCAAAAAATAGCCGGGCGTTGTGGCGGGCGCCTGTGGTCCCAGCTACTTGGGAGGCGGAGGCAAGAGACTCGCTTGAGCCCAG
>CAUYTI010133363.1:0-22452 GCA_963575145.1 Galago senegalensis
CGAATCCCCAGCCCGGGCCCACCAAACAACAATGATGGCTGCAACCAAAAAATGGCCAGGCGTTGTGGCAGGGGCCTATAGTCCCAGCTACTTGGGAGGCTGAGGCAGGAGACTCGCTTGAGCCCAGGAGTTGGAGGTTGCCGTGAGCATGATGCCATGGCACTCTACCCAGGGGGATAGCTTGAGGCTCCGTCTCAAAAAAAGAAAGAAAAGAAATTTATTTCTTATCGTCTAGAGCCTGGGAAGTACTAGGCCTAGGAACTGCCCTGGGGAGAGCTTCTTTGTGGCATCAAAACATGGCATCTCTGCTGGGAGTGGTGGCTCACACCTGTAGTCCCAGCACTGTGGGAGGCTGAGGAGGGTGAATTGCTTGAACCCAGGAGTTTGAGACTAGCCTGAGCAAGAGTGAAACCCTCTTAAAAACAGAAAAATTACCCAGGTATGGTGTCAGATTCCTATAGTCCCAGCTACCTGGGAGGCTGAGGCAAGAGAATTACTAGAGCCCAAGAGTTTGAAGTTGCTGTGAACTATGAAGGCACAGCACTCTACCCAGGGTAACAAAGTGAGACGTTGTCTCAAAAAAACAAAAAACAGAAAAAAACATTGAGGTCTTATCATGGAGAGAGGGCAATAGCCTGTCAACTCAGGAGTGTCTTCCTTTCTTATGAAGTCAGGAGTCCCATTGTGGGAGCCCTACCCAGATGACTTTTCTAGTCCTAATTAGCTCTCAAAGACCTTCCCTCCAATTAACATAAAAATGTAAGGATTAAGTTTCAAACACATGAAATTGGGGGGGACACATCAAAACTATAGCACCTGGTTATAGTGACGTAAAGTTGAACATTGATCTACCTAAAACATCAACAAAATTGCACAGGGGATGTGTCTGTGTGTGTGCTTGCGTATGTGTGGGAGTTGGGGGAGGTGTGTTGGTGACTGAGAGCTGCATTTCACCTTCTGCAGTGGATACTGAGTGCCTAAAACCACAAAGGCAGGAAATTAGAATGTAAGTATGTTGTTTATGAGTTTGGAGTTACATAGGAAAAAAAGTGATTAAAATGTGTAAAGTTGGGTGTGGAACACGAGGGTGGGCCAGAGTGTGCCACTTGCCACACCTAGTCCCAGGGCACTAGTCCCAGGGCAGAACTTGTGTCTCTGAGACCTGGTGGGAACAGACTGAGTGTGTTTTGTGGGAACTCAGACGCCCCTTAGAAAGGCCAACAGGGCTTTATTCTTTTATATTTATGAAACTTTTGAAAATTGGCCCTAATAAAAGCACAAGAGGACACACTTTCTTTCTTTCTTTCTTTCTTTCTTTTTTTTTTTTTGCAGTTTTTGGCCAGGGCCAGGCTTGAACCTGCCACCCCCCATATATGGGGCAGCACTCTACTCCTTGAACCACAGGTGCCGTCCAAGGACACACTTTCTGAGTCAAAGCAGCCCACTGAGCTCAGGCAGTGGGTCAGACTCCTTAAGGACAAAAACAAAATGTCCTTCCAGCTGTGGAAGTGTGAGGTGGTCTCCTCCTCACTGTCTGGAGACAGATGCATCAAAAATAAATCCCTAGGGTGGCACGTGTGGCTCAATGGATCAGGGCACTGGCCCCATATACCAGAAGTAGGGGGTTCAAACCTGGCCCTGGCCAAAAAAAATAAAATAAAATAACCCCCCAAGTGTCTGTTCATAGTATTGCAAGCAAAAAATAAATCTTTCCAAAATTAATCTAGAAGGCCTTAGAGCACATACATGTACCCTCATTTGTTGTATGTACAGTTTCATGCTGTTTGCACCTTGGTGCTTCCAGGACTCAGGCACTCGATGACAACTTCTGGAGAGTTTAGTGGGATTTTAAAGGATTGTGGCCTGAAGCTATTGCGCTGACACTAACGGAAACTCCCTGTCACAGGTTCTGGATGAGCGTTTTCCTAATTGTACACATGGCTTTGGTCTGAGAGAACAGGAGACATACATGGTGAGGCAGCCTTGTCCCCCAGTTACTGCAGTGTGAGGTTAGCTCCAGCTCTGAAAGTTTCCAGTCAGCAGGTGGCGAGTGTGTGGCAGCCCAGGGAGTCTCTTTCTGGGCTGCTGGGGGTGGGAGGTGCAAGGCTGCTCTGTTTGTGGCCTGGCCCAACAGTGTGTGCAGATATGGCTGCTGCTGACAGTTTGCTTTTTTTTTTTCAGTTTTTGGCCTGGGCTGGGTTTGAACCCACCACTTCTGGCATATGGGGCCGGCACCCTACTCCTTTGAGCCACAGGCGCATCCCTGACCCTGCATGTTTTGTCACCAGAATCTCCTTAAGGGAGGGGGGGACCAAAAAACAAAAAACAAGCAGATGGCTCCCTGTGAGAGAATGGAATTTTGCTCTTTTGTTGATCAATCTGGTCAGTCTGGCCATTGCGATGCAGCTTAGTGGGAGGCTGACAATACCACAGGACTCCCCTCAGGGTTGGAGGGGGCCTGGACCAGGGAACAGATGCTGGGAGGGGGGTGGAGGGCAAAGCCTGGCAGAGGAGGGAAGGAGGGGCAGGGGTCCACCCAGAGGAGGGTTGGTGCCACCCCCTTGCCACAAGTATGGAGCAGAGGATGGAGACCTAGAGGCCCCAGCAATGTGGGCGATCAGCTGTCCGAGTGGGAAGGTCATCCATGACACATGGCTTTGCCGAGACTTCATGAACACAGCTTGCTTTCTCTGGGGACTCGGAGGCTTGTAGCCAAGTCTAAGTGGTCCATGTCCTACAAGGGAGCATAGCTAAGCTACCTGAAAACCTTTCATAAGCATCATATTTATTATTATTATTATTATTATTTATAGAGCCAGGGCCTCGCTGTGTGGCCCAGGCTGGTCTTGAAGCAATCCTCCTACTTTGGCCTACCAAAGTGCTAGGATTAGAGGTGTGAGCTACCGCCTCTGGCTGCAATTTAGAGGAGCTTGTTTTCTGAGCATTTACTGGTTTTACTGCAGTTTTTCTTTTGCAGAAGAGCTCCTGAGGTCTGAAACCCATCCAACACCTTTCTCTGGGTTGAGGCGCTTATGCAAGTCTTCAATTTCTTCTTCCCTCTGCCTCTCCATCAGCACATTTTCCCTTAGAATTATAGTTCTTACTTCAGCTTTACTGAAAACATTCAGAATTGGATCACATCCTAGAATGTTTTCAAGGCCAGTCTTTTTGCTTAATGTGCTTTGAGAAACATTCTTGAGTAAGCCTATAAATGAAATAAATCAAGTTTATACCATAAAGCCTAGTGGTGCCTCATTCCTGAGCATTTTGTGCTCTGTGATTATAAGTTTTGTTGTGTCTATTTCAGGAGGGAGTACCCCTCTCTAGCACTCCCTAGTCTCTTATGGAAACCCTCCTTCTTGGCTGCTTGTTTTCCCCTGTCAGCTGCCAAGCATATGTTCTCTACAGCCTGGTGGTTGGTTGCCCAGAGACACCAGAAGTGAATCCAGAAGATGGTTTCTCAAAAAAGCAAAAAAATTGGTTTCTGGGGGGATAGGAAAGTTGTTTTTCCTTTTAAAAAATATTTATTGCATCTTTTTAATGTTAGAAGAAATGCATACTCATTTAAAAACATTTTTGAGGGCTGTGCCTGTGGCTCAGTGAGTAGGGTGCAGGCCCCATATACCAAGGGTGGCGAGTTCAAACCCGGCTCCGGCCAAACTGCAACAAAAAATAGCCAGGAGTTGTGGCGGGCGCCTGTAGTCCAAGCTACTCGGGAGGCTAAGGCAAGAGAATTGCCCAGGAGTTGGAGGTTGCTGTGAACTATGATGCCATGGCATTCTACCGAGGGTGACAAAGTGAGACTCTGTCTCTAACAAAAAAAAAATAATAATAATAAATAAAAACATTTTTGAAAAGAAGGAAAGTTTGGAAAAGAAGATTACACTCACTCTGACCCAGATTACACTCATGATTACTCATGATTACAGAAATGATTACACTCATTTCTGACCCAGAAATGGGGCTGTCCCTCACACTTCTTTCTCCCGACACCTACACATGCAGGTTCACATGCAGGTTCTTACACAGCTGAGAGCAAATTCCTTTCTAATTTCATACCATTTCTAGTTTTACTTTACAATCCTAGTGTGACACTTTGGGAGAAACAATCTGTGTTTTCAGACTTGCTATTTTGGAAAGAGCTAAGTGAAGACTTCCCTGCATGCAGCTTTGGGGCAGCCAGAGTCAGAGCCCACACAGGGGCCACAAATCAGCTGGCCCTGCCCTGCAGCAACCTGCTGCTCCCCGGCCATGCTGGGCCTGCAGGTGCAACATGGGGAACACCTAGGCTGATGGAGGCCAGTGGGTACCTGAGCCCTGTGGCTGGAGGCAGGGGTCCCCATGGGGCAGGTGAGTGGCAGGTGGGGGGTGCGGCAAATCTGGGAGACACACAAACAGGGTCCTGCCCACCTGTCTTGTGAACTCATAATCTGCTCCCTAGTGTGAAAGGCTTCTTCCCCAGTGTTTCCTTAAGGGGAAGTAACTTTTGGGAAACCCTTTGCAGCTACACGTAGGTTGTCTGCACCTTTCACAGGGATTGACTACAAAACCACCACCATCCTGCTCGATGGCCGGCGGGTGAAGCTGCAGCTCTGGTGAGTCTGGGGTCCCGTCTTTGGCTCCTGGGAACGATTTACTGGGGAAAGGAGGAGCCTCATGTGGAGGGCACAGCACCCCCGGAGCTGTAGTCCTACTGTCCCAGCTTTAACCAGTGGCTCCCTCTGAAAGGCAATGACCCTGGTGCCCACAGGTATTGTGGTAGGTAGTGGGCTTTGTGGGCTCAGAATGTGAGGCCTGGAGTCCAGAAAGACACCTCCCTGGGGCCAGAAGGGGACCAGCATGGTGTGTGGTTGAGAGGGCTAGGCCACTGAGTGCATAGCAGGAACTCAGAGCCTCCTCATGCCAACTGAGGTTTGCCTCTCCCTATCCCCTGGGCCCTGGGCTGGCTGTCCTGGCTCTGAGACTCCAGCCATGCCTCTCCCCTGCCCTCCAGTGTGGGCTTCCAGGGCTCCTGCTGGGACTAAGGACAGTCTCCTGGGCCCCATGGCACTTCCCTCTTCCCCCGAACCATGTGGGTCCACTCTCCAGCATTTGGCCTGCAATAACTAGGGCCCCTTCTCCCATCCCTCTATTCCCACTCCTTCCAGGAGCAGCCAGTCCCCGAGGCTAGCCAGAGAGCCTCTCTCCACAGAGTTCCTTGGATGCCCCGCCTTCCCACTGCCCAGTCTTGGACCTTTGCACCCTGGGGACATTGGTACTGCCCCACAGGCATATTCAAACTCTGCCCTTCTCTGCCTTGTGCCCTGTCTCTCCTCCTCTCAGACCACCTTATTCTCAAGTCCCTTCTCTCCTGCTCCCTGGACCACTTGGTTCCAGGATGTAAAAGCATCTGCAGGCTCCACCCTGCCCACATGTGCCCCTGGCCTCAGAGGCTGCATCTGTTAGCCGTTCTGGCTTCCTTCCTAGAGCCCTGGATGCTCCACTTGGCAGGAAGCATGAGTGCCTAAAGTTCAGCCTGGGTGTCCAGGATACAGTGGCCAGGCCCCAGCGTGGTCCTCAACACTTTCTGCCCTCTCAGATGCTTCTTTGAAGGACCTCAAGGCCCTTCCTGGGTGACGCCAGCTGCTGGCTGTCCACACTTTCCTCTTTGCACAGTCACTCCACTCAGATCTGGGGACATGGTACTCCTGATACCCAAGGCAGGGCTTCCACCTGTCCCTACTTCCTTGCCTCACTCCCGAATCTGCTGGGTGGTCCCTCTGCACCCAGCTGCCCTGTCCCCAGCCTGTCTGTGAAGCAGCAGTGCCCCCTCTGGCCTCTTGCTATCTCCTCACCCACAGGCTCTCAGGCAGCTCCCACTGCAGGCAGGACCTGAGCTCCTAAGGTTCTGTTGAAGCCAGTTCTTGAATTTTTTTTTTTTTTAAGAGACAGAGTCTTACTTTGTCATCCTCAGTAGAGTGTTGTGGCATCACAGTTTACAGCAACCTCCAGCTCTTGGGCTCAGGCAATTCTCTTGCCTCAGCCTCCTGAGTAGCTGAGACTACAGGGGCCCGCCACAACACCTGGCTATTTTTTTTGTTGGAGTTTGGCTGGAGCTGGGTTTGAACCCTCCACCCTTGGTACATGGGGCCGGCACCCTACTCACAAAGCCACCGGCGCCGCCCCAGTTCTTTCTTTTCTTTCTTTTTTTTTTTTTTTTTTTTTTGTAGAGACAAAGTCTTACTTTATTGCCCTCGGTAGAGTGTCATGGCGTCATACAGCTCACAACAACCTCCCACTCCTGGGCTTAGGTGATTCTCTTGCCTCAGCCTCCCTAGTTGCTGGGACTAGAGGTGCCCACCAGGATGTCAGGTATTTTTAGAGTCTCGCTCTTGCTCAGAACTCCTGAGCTCAAGCAATCCACCTGCCTTAGCCATCCCAGAGTGGGATTTCAGGTAAGAGCCACCATGCCCAGCCTAAGGCCTTCTTTTGACTCAGCCCAGTCAGTTCCTTGGATTGGTAAATTTAGGAATGTTGTTAAAGGTTTAACTCATTGATCTTACAATTTAGTGGGAAGCAGTGGGGGGGGGCTCCACTGACCTATTTCTACCTCAGTGTAGACTCACCTTCCTTACTACACAACTTTTTCTCAAAATTAAATATATTTTTGAAAACTCATATTAATTTAAGTGTATGAGAACTTATCACTAATTTTTCTAGTTTGACTTCTTCTTCTTCTTTTTTTTTTTTTTAGACAGAGCCTCAAGCCGTCACCATGGGTAGAGTGCCGTGGTATCACAGCTCACAGCAACCTCCAACTCCTGGGCTCAAGCGATTCTCTTGCCTCCACCTCCCAAGTAGCTGGGATTACAGGCACTTGCCACAACGCCTGGCCATTTTTTGGTTGTAGCCGTCATTGTTGTTTGGCGGGGCCGGGCTGGATTTGAACCCACCAGCTCAGGTGTATGTGGTTGGCGCCGTAGCTGCTTGAACCACAGGTCCCAAGCCTAGTTTGACTTCTTAAATGAGAATTGAAAATGAGAATAAGACTAGGTGTGGGTGCTCATGCCTGTAATCCTAGGGCTTTCAGAGGCCAATGTGGAAGGATCTTTTGAGTCTAGCAGTTTAAGACCAGCCGGGACAACATACTGAGACTGTCTCTACATAAAACAAGAAACAGGGCATTATAGCAGATGCCTGTAGTCACAGCTTGAGCTTAGGAGTTTACAGCTGCAGTGAGCTGTGATGATGCCACTGCACTCCAGCCAGGGTGACAGAATGAGACTCTGTCTAAAATAAAGAAAAAGAAAGAAACAAGGAGAATGAGGCTACAAGGATTCCCGGCAACATCCAGATTGTTCCAAGGGACATGTGGCAGCTTTGCTGGGGTCACTAACGGCTGTAAAATGCATCTGTTTTCAGGTGTGGCTCTGAAGTCTGAGAGCCTTGCTGTAGGAAGAAGTGCTGATTTCTTCCTAATAGTCTCCAACATCTTTTCCAGGGACACGTCGGGGCAGGGAAGATTCTGTACCATATTCCGCTCCTACTCTCGGGGTGCCCAGGTAATAGCACCCCTGAGCTGAGAGGTCAAACTGACTTTGAATGCTTAACTAACCATCCTTGTTAGTGGATAGAGGATAAAGCAATTAAACTTATTTATAAATGATGCCAAAGTCTAAAGTGTGCTGTGGAGTTTTTGCTCGGAAGCCTTCTTTAGCATCAGGGGTGTCCACATGCACACATGTGAGGGAGTGTGCACTTGTGAGACACAGGCTCAGACGTGTGCACCGTGTGTGCATACATGTAGTATGTATGTGTGCAAGTGCATGTGTCCATGCATGTGTGTACATGTGAGCTGTGTAGACACACATATGCAGGTCTGTATGTGTGTGCACGCCTGTGCAGGCAGGTGGGCCTTGCTTCAGCCAAGGTGGTTGTTCATGCAGTGCCCCTGGTTTCTGTGTCCCTGGAGTAGCTCATGGATGTGAGTTCTAGTCTCTACCTCACCCTGAAATTTGAGGATTTATCAATGAGTTTATGAAATATCATTGGAGATATTTTAAAAACTGACATTTGGTTGATAAATCAAAATTGCAACTTTGTGTTAAGGAAAATAGTTATTTAATGGAATGTGTGTCTCTGACTGAGGAGCCCTCATGCCAGCCAGTGCATCCATAGTGGCCTGCTGGGCCCCAGGCTATGTCTGCTGCCTGCTGAACCTGTGCTCTCCCCCCAGGGTGTAATCCTTGTCTACGACATTGCGAACCGCTGGTCTTTTGATGGCATCAATCGATGGATTAAGGAGATTGACGAGGTATGACACACAGATGCCATTGCCTGGTTCTGTGTGGGCTTGGGAGGACTTCGGGCTGGGGGCTGGTGTACACAACATGGGGGCCAGAGCACAAGGCAGGGGCTTTTGCACCACAAGGATGTCGCCTTAGAACACAGCACTGGGCTGGGCCCATGAGTGTCACCACAGAGGCGCATTGGCTGTGCCTGTGGCCAGGCTCCATGGTTGGGCCTTCGTTACTCCCTGCTGTGGGGTGGAGGGTCAATGGCAGGCAACTGGTCTGTTGCCATGCTGGCAATAGGGACATGGGCTGGTTAGTACAAGCCCACTGCATCGGTGTCCTATGGTTGCTGGGACAGATGGCCACAAATGGGGTCTTTATTCCCAGTTACAGAAGAAGGTGTGGGCAGGGCCATACTCCCTCTGAGTGCTCTGGCTAGGTCCTTCTTGGCCTCAGCTCCTGGTGGTAGCCAGCAGTCCTTGCTGTCCCTTGTCTGTTTTCTGTGTGTCTCTTATCATCTCCTCTCCTCAGAGGGACAGTCATTAGATGAAGGCCCACCTTCATTCAGTGGACCCCCATCTTAGCTAATTACACCTATAAAGAATTTCCAAATAAGATCTCATTCTTTTAAAAAAATATGTATTATTTTACTTTAATAGATTTGGGGGTATAAGCTGAGTTTCATTGTATGAGTAGTGCAGTGGCAAGGCCTGGCTGTGGCCCGATAGTGTCCACTATGCCCCACAGCACTGAAACCCCAGTGTCTGCCACACCACTCTATGCCTCGTGTCAAATAAGACCCAGTCTAAGGTTCTGGTAGGGAAGAACCTAAGCACCCAATCCACGTCACCAATGGCAAAGTCCCACCCGAATGACACCCTTCCCTTACCTTCTACTTTCAGCATGCCCCCGGGGTCCCTAAGATCCTAGTGGGGAACCGGCTCCATCTGGCCTTCAAGCGACAGGTGCCCACGGAGCAGGCCCAGGCCTATGCAGAGCGCCTGGGTGTGACTTTCTTTGAGGTCAGCCCTCTCTGCAACTTCAACGTCACAGAGTCCTTCACAGAGCTGGCCAGGACTGTGCTGCTGCGGCATGGGATGGACCGGCTCTGGAAGCCGAGCAAAGGTAGGCAGGGCCCATGTCTGCCCCAAGAGAAATAAAACACATTTTTTTGGCTCGGTGCCCATAGCACAGTGGTTACCACGCCAGCCACATATACCAAGGCTGGCGAGTTTGAATCTGGCCTGGGCCAGCTAAACAACATTGACAACTGCAACAGGAAAATAGCTAGGTGTTGTGGTGGGCACCTGTAGTCCCAGCTACATGGCAGGCTGAGGCAAGAGAATCGCTTAAGCTCAAGAGCTGTGAGCTGAGATGCCATGGCACTCTTCCAAGGGTGATGTAGTGAGATTCTGTCCAAAAAATAAAAAAACCCACATTTCTGAAATGACAGCTTTGTCAGAAAACTGATGCCAGGAATTTCTGAAACCTGCCCTTGGGCAGAGGTGGAGTCATGCAGGTTTTCCTGCTTTTGTAAAGGTGTCCCCAGCATCCCTGCAGGGAGGGAAGATGAGGGTGCCACTTGGGACAGCCCCACAGTCCCCAGGGGCATAGACCCCTTCCTCTAAGCCTGGTCTGTCCGTCCTAAGTGCTGAGCCTGCAAGACCTGTGCTGCCGTGTGGTAGTGTCCTGCACACCTGTGCACCTGGTGGACAAGCTCCCACTGCCGATGGCCTTGCGAAGCCACCTCAAGTCCTTCTCCATGGCCAGCAGCCTGAATGCCAGGATGATGCACGGCCGCTCCTACTCTCTGGCTGCCAGTACCATTCACAAGAGGAGCAGTTTCCGCAAGGTGAAGGTTGTCCACCCACCACAAAGCCCTCCCAAAAACTGCACCAGAAATGGCTGCAAAATTTCTTAAGGAAGCCACTAAAAACTGACACACTGGACTCTGTCCAGGAGCAACTCTGAGTAGTCATGCCTGGAGGACGCTGATGCAGCCTAGATCCAGGAAGCATGTCTCGCTTTCTCCTGGTGATAGAGCTGTGTGGGGATGCTTGTGCCACTTCCTGCAGTGAGAACATACAATTTAGTTTGACTGTGGACTTCTGCTTGGACGTGAATGAAGTCTGTGTTTCAGATGAGTGTGTATAAGAGGAAAATGAGTGCTCTGTGCATTCCTGATAATATGGAATGTTGAGTGCTACTTATGTCATGATTGCACTGCAACACTTTCTTTAAAATAATTGCTTTTAGGCCTGGCACGGTGGCTCACGCCTATAATCCCATCCCTTGGGAGGCCAGGCAGGTGGATTGCCTGAACTCACAGGTTTGAGACCAGGCTGAGCCAGAGCGAGACCTCATCTGTAAAAATAGCCAGGCGCTGTGGCAGGTGCCACAACTACTGGGGAGAATGAGTCAAGAGAATTGCTTAAGCCAAATGAAGTTGCTGTGAGCTAAGACGCCATGATACTGTCACTGAGGGTGACAAAGTGAGACTCTGTCTCAAAAGAAAAAAAAAATACCTGCTTTTATGCAAGTGATAAGCATAAATTCAAGGGGATTCAAGAAGTAATGATACTGAGATAATTTAGAGTCATTGATATTACAAGACAGGTCTTTTTGTGAACCACCTTTTTAATGTTTAAGCACCAAACTGTACAAAGCTGCAACAGGCCTGCCCAGTTTGTGTATGAAATGGTTTGGTAAAGTATTTGCTACATTATGTACTACACATGGGGTTTGGTAAATGATTTATATGCATATTTTCTGTAAATCTACATTTTTTTACAAGATGTTCTACAACTTACAAAGCTAAGAGAAGTCAATGCCAAAGATCTCTCTGGTTGTGTTGATGTGACTGACACAGCTCAACAGATCCACAAGGAAATGGTGCAGTAAGGAATGAAGTATACATACTTATTTAAGAAAAAGTTTGTAAGTAATAAAATGTTATACTGTTTCTCTCTTGGCAGAGTTGCTGGCTGGTTTTTTCTGACTTTGTGTACTTATCATAACCCTTAACTTCACTTGCTTTATTGGTGCCTGGTATAGACTTCACTTATCAGCACTGGTTGAAAGAGATTTGTTTTCCTGAAAAGAAATGTAGAGGAAGGAAGTGAGAAATGTTAGGAATGACACCAAAGCATGTGCCTGTCCAGCAAATCTCCCCAACGTGCTTGGAAATGTCAGGAGGGTTCCCAGGAGGGCCCCCAGCCACATGCCACAACTGGCCGACGTGGCAGCATCTGAGGGTCTCTCTCTTGACCTCTCTGTGGCACCTAGAAGTTATCATGAGAACTGAACAAAAAAATCTTCAAATGAGAAAGTACCCAGATATCCCTAGTCTCTGTTAGAGATTTTTATAAATTAAGGCACCAAATGTCCAGAGCAGTGCCTTCCTTCAGAGGTGACAGAAGGAGGCCCAGAGGGGAGAAGCACTCGCCCCTGAAGGCCTGGAGTCAGGGTGGGTCTCTGGCCCTTTGGGTATATCTGTGGACAGCAGGTAACCACTGAGGGTTTGGGGACATCCTGAGACCCTTGCATCCATGAGGGAGGACATGGCTAGGGACAGCTGAGCTCAGCGGCAGCCAGGCATGGCATTTCTTGGGTACATTTACAAACAGGGGAGCTATAAGGAAAGGCCCAAATTAAAGGAAACCCCTGCAACAGCCTCTCTTCCTCCCCTTTGAAGACAACCCTCCTGCCTTGCTTGGCTTGGTGGTGGAAGGTGGGGACTTTAGCCCTAATGGCAGGATTAAACCAGGACAGCCAGTGTCTTTGCTCCTTTCCCATCTCTTTTCTGCTTTTTTTTTTTAGAGACAGAGTCTTACTTTGTCACCCCTGGTAGAGTGCTGTGGCATCACAGCTCACAGCAACCTCCAACTACTGGGCTCAAGCGAGTCTCCTGCCTTCGCCTCTCAGCCTCCCAAGTAGCTGGGACCACAGGTACCTGCCACAACGCCTGGCTATTTTTTGTTGCAGTTTGGCCAGGGCATGGTTTGAACCTGCCAACTTCGGTACATGGGGCTGGCACCCTACTCACTAAGCCACAGGTGCTGCCCTTTTCTCCTTTTTTTTTTGCAGTTTTTGGCCAGAGCTGGATTTGAATCAGCCACCTCTGGTATATGGGACTGGCGCCTTACTCCTTTGAGCCACAGGCACCACCCCCTTTTTTTTTTTTTTTTGGAGACAGAGCCTCAAGCTATCTCCCTGGGTAGAGTGCCGTGTCTTCACAGCTCACAGCAACCTCCAACTCCTGGGCTCAAGCGAGTCCCTGCCTCCGCCTCCCAAGTAGCTGTGACCACAGGCGCCCGCCACAACGCCTGGCTATTTTTTGGTTGCAGCCATCATTGTTGTTTGGCAGCCCGGGCTGGATTCGAACCCTCCACCTTAGGTGTATGTGGCTGGAGCCTTAGCCACTTGAGCTACAGGTGCTGAGCCCTTTTCTGCTTTTTAATTGTAAGACTACTGAGGACTACTATTAATGTCCCAGAAGGAATACAATAAAGGGCCCCACCCGCTTGAGAGCCTGGCTCTTTGCAGCCCTCTGGAATGCCTGGTGTTTATGGAGCATGTGGGCTGCCTAGAGGCCTTGGCCCTCCACCCTTCAAACAACACTAGAAGCAGCAGAAGCTAGAAGGGGAAGGAAGGAGTTTCTCTGGGATCCTGCGAGGGAGCATGGCGCTGCCAATGCATTGGTTTTAGGCTTCTAGAACTGTAAGAAAATAAATATCTCTTATTTATTTATGGACAAAGTCTTATTCTGTTGCCCTGGGTAGAGTACCTTGGTGTCATAGCTCAGAGCAACCTCAAACTCTTGGGCTCAAGTGATCTTCCTACTTCAGCCTCCCCAGGAGCTGGGACTACAGTCATCCGCCACAATATTCAGCTACTTTTTCTATTTTTAGTAGAGATGGAGTCTTGCTTTTGCTCAGGTTGGTCTCCCGCTCCTGAGTTCAGGCAATCCACTTGCCTTGACCTCCTAGAGTGCTAGGATTACAGGTATGAGCTTGGCGAAATATCTGTTATTTTAAGCCAAGTTCATAGCAATGTTATGACAGCCCCAAGAAACTAATACAAGGAGGAAATAAGTTCTACTTTACAATGGAGAATGCCTGAGGAAGTCAAAGTGGCATTTCTGTGAAATAAAAACAAACACCACTATGGCATGTATTAAGTGCATGGATTTGGGTGTCGAAAATACAGAAATTATAATTGAAGTGCAAATTAAACCCTAGAGAAACTTATCATTTTGTTAAACTTTGTCATTTGTCGTTTTCTTCCATGGTCTTTTTAATTTTTTTTTGGAGACGGAGTCTCACTTTGGCGCCCTCAGTAGAGTACCATGGCATCATGGCTCACAGCAACCTCAGACTCTTGGGCTCACGTGATTCTCTTGCCTCAGCCTCCCAAATAGCTGGGACTATAGGTGCCCACCACAATGCCTGGCTTTTTTTTTTTTTTTTGGAGATGGCGCCTTAAGCTGTCGCCCTGTGCTGTGGCATCACAGCTCACAGCAACCTCCAACTCCTGGGCTTAAGTGATTCTCTTGCCTTCCAAGTAGCTGGGACTATAGGCAACCGCCACACCACCTGCCTAATGTTTTTTTTTTTTTTTTTTGGTTGTAGCTGTCATTGTTGTTTGGCAGGCCTGGGCTGGATTTGAACCTGCCAGCTCAGGTGTATATGACTGGCGTCTTAGCTGCTTGAGCTACAGGTGCCAAGCCAATGTCTGGCTCTTTTTAGAGATGAGGACTTGCTCTGACTCAGACTGGTCTCCATCTGTGAGCTCAGGCAATATGCCTGCCTCCACCTCCCAGAGTGCTGTGATTACAGGCATGAGCTACTGCCCAGACTTTTTTTTTTTTTGATTCTTCCATGGTCTTTACTGCCAGCAAATCTATCCCTAGTATAAACAGAAGCACTAGATTATAGCCAGATGTTTGTGATCCTTTATTCAGTGTTGAAATTCAAAATATATACTTGATTGTCTTCAATTGCCCTGTGAAAATTACTGCAATGCAGAATAATTTCTTAGAGAACTTGCAGAGAATTTTTTTTGTAGAGATAGAGTCTCACTTTATCACCCTCAGTAGAGTGCCATGCCATCACACAGCTCACAGAAACCTCCAATTCTTGGCCTTAGGCGATTCTCCTACCTCAGTCTCCCCAGTAGCTGGGATTATAGGCGCCTGCCACAACACCCTGCCATTTTTTTGTTGCAGTTTGGCCAAGGCCAGGTTTGAACCTCCCACCCTCAGTAGGGGCTGGCGTCCTACACGCTGAGCCACAGGTGCCGCCTGAGAACTTGCAACTTTGATGAGGGATTATTTAGGCAAAATATTGAATTTATAAACAATGTCAATTACAGGCTTAATGTTCATTTAGTTTTCTTTTTTTTTTTTTTGGGACAGCCAAACTCTGTTGCCCAGGCTAGAGCGCCGTGGTGTCATCATGGCTCATGGCAACTTCAAACTCCTAGGCTCAAGTGATCCTCCTGCTTCAGCCTCCCAAGTAGTTGGGACTACAGTCATCCGCCACAACACGTAGTTAGTTTTTGTTTTTAGTAGAGATGTGTTCTCACTCTTGCTCAGACTGGTCTTAAACTCCTGAGTTCAAGCAATCAATCCACCTTTGTCTACCAGAGTGCTCAGCTTACAGGTATGAGCCACTGAGGCTGGCCATATATGTATATCTTTTTTTTTAAAAAAAAGACAGAGCCTCAAGCTGTTGTCCTGGGTAAAGTGCTGTGGCATCACAGCTCACAGCAACCTCCAACTCCTGGGCTCAAGCAACTCACCTGCCTCCGCCTCCCAAGTAGCTGGGACTACAGGAGCCACCACAATGCCTGTCTATTTTTTTATTGCAGCCATCGTTGTTTGGCAGGCTCTGGCTAGATTCGAACCCGCCAGCTCAGGTGTATGTGGCTGGCGCCTTAGCGGCTTGAGCCACAGGCACTGAGCCCATATATGTATATCTTAATGAACAATAATGCTATTATGAATATAAATACTTCTGTACTCATCTACAAAGATCTCTGCATATTATTTTGGGTTTTTGTGGCTGCTGTAAGGAGATGCCACAATTTAGTGGCCTAAAGCAACAGAAATGTTTTCTGTCACAGTCCTAGAGGCCACAAATCCTAAAACAGTATCACTGGGCTGAAATCAGGATATTGCTCCCTCTGGAGGCTCCAGAAGAGGATCCTCCTGCCTCTCCCCATGTCTGTGACTCCTTGGCCATGGCTGTATGGCTCCAATCTGTCTTCCTGGGTGTTAATTCTTCCTCTGTCTCTTATAAAGACATGTGTGGCATTTAGGGCATATCTTGATAATCCAGGATAATCTCTACATCTCAAATACTTCATTTTAATCACACCTGCAGATATTCTTTTATTTATTTATTTGAGATAGAGTCTCACTTTGTTGTCCTGGGTAGAGTGCCATGGCATCATCATAGCTCACAGCAACTTCAAACTCTTGGGCTCAGGCAATTCTCCTGCTCAGCCTCCTGAGTAGCTAGGACAACACGTACCCACCACCATGTCCAGCTAATTTTCCTATTTTTAGTAGAGATGGGGTCTCACTCTTGCTCAAGCTGGTCTTGAACTCCTGAGTTCAAGGGATCCACCTGCGTTGGCCTCCCAGAGCAGTGAGATTACAGGTGTGAGTCACTGCACCTGGCCCAGACAGTTTTTTCCAAAATAAGCTGATAGTATAATAAAGGTTCCAGAGGGTAGGCATCGTGGCTCATGCCTTTAACCCCAGAATTTTAGGAGGCTGAGATAAGAGGATCACTTGAGGCCAGGAGGGGCCACCCAAATACTCCAGGTTGATCTCCCTATCTCAAGGCCCTCCGTGAGGCTGTTACTCAGGTGACAAGACATGCCTTTCCCTGTGACAGATCATTCTCCTGTCCCAGGAGCAACCACTATCTCCAACTCTTTGTAAACTGCAGCCTCAGTTTCTTTACATGGATGGATTCTCAAACAATTGCTTCTGGAGTTTTGTCTTCCCATGCCTACTCTCTTTTCTTCCCTTCCTAAAGACACTTGTCACAGGGTTTAGGTCCCACCGTAATCCAGGATGATCTTGAAAGCCTCGATTATACCTGCAAAGACTTTGGCTGTTATCCCAGCACTCTGGGAGACCAAGGTGGGTGGATTGCTTGAGCTCAGAAGTTCAAGACCAGTCTGAGCTAGAGCAAGACCTTGTCTCTATTAAAAATAGAAAAATTAGCTGGGCATGGTGGTGGGTGCCTGTAGTCCCAGCTACTCAGGAGGCTGAGGCAACAGGATTGCTCAAGCCCAAGAGTTTGAGGTTGCTGTGAGCAATGACACCAGGGCGCTCTACCCCAGGGTAGAAGAGTGAGACTCTGTCCCAACTGCTCCCCCCCAAAACCAAAAACCTAAACAACTGCAAAGATTCAAATAAGGTTGTACTCACAGGGCCTAGGTGGACACATCTCTTGGGAGCCACTGTCCAGTCCACTTCCAGGGGCAGCTTTGAACTTCCCAGCTGGGACACAAGGGACTGGCGAGTGGCACCCTAACACCAGCCCCTGACAGCCTCAGGAAGACGCTAAATGAAAATGAACTGAGGCTCGGCGCCTGTGGCTCAAGTGGCTAAGGCACCAGCCACATATACCTAAGGTAGCAGGTTCGAATCCAGCCCTGGCCGCCAAACAACAATGACGGCTGCAACCAAAAAATAGCCGGGCATCGTGGTGGGTGCCTGTGGTCCCAGCTACTTGGGAGGCTGAGGCAGGAGACTTGCTTGAGCCCAGGATTTGGAGGTTGCTGTGAGCTGTGATGTGACGGTACTCTACTCAGGGGGACAGCTTGAGGCTCTGTCTCAAAAAAAAAAGAAAGAAAGAAAATGAACTGATGTCTGGGAAGTCTGGGCGTGGGGGCTCATGCCTGTAATCCCAGCACTCTGGGAGGCTGAGGCGGGTGGATTGTCTGAGCTCATAGGTTTGAGACCAGCCTGAGCCAGAACCAGACCCCGCTTCTAAAAATAGCCAGGCGTTGTGGCAGGGGCCTGTAGTCCCAGCTACTTGGGAGGCTGAGGCAAGAGGATGGCTTGAACCCAAGAGCTGGAGGTTGCTGTAAGCTGTGATGCCAGAGCACCCTACTGAGGGCGACAGAGTGAGACTCCGTTTAAAAGAGAAAAAAAGAAGTGGGCGGCGCCTATAGCTCAAAAGAGTAGGGCGCCTTCCCCATATACCGGAGGTGGCGGGTTCAAACCAGGCCCTGGCCAAAAATTGCAAATAAAATAAAATAAATGAACTGAAGGGGCCGCACAGGTGGCAGTAAGAGACCGGGAGAAAGGCCCACACCACGCCTCCTTTCCCGCGGTAGCACGACAGGTCTTCGCGTGTGCACGTGGCAGCAGGGACCCGAGTGTGCGGCCGCAGTCCGCGCCCCAGCTTGGTCCAGGGCTGGGACTGGATCCTGGCCCCGTCCCATAGTCGCTGATGGGTGCCTGAGCAGGAGGGTAATCTATCCACCGTCCTCTCGGTAACCTCGGGGAGAAGCCAGTCTCTTTCCCTTAGGTGAGACCCACCTGCCTCTTACAGCGGTCCCCAACCTTTGTGGCACCAGGGCCGGTTTCAGGGAAGACAATTTTTCCACGGGGCAGCGTGGGTCCGTTATGTGTCTGAGAGCCCCTGGTTTCGGCACTCCCTGCGCGGACGGACCTCCCTGTTGGTGACATTCCGCACTTGCGGCGTTCCCAGCGCGCAAGGCCCGCCTTTAGATTCTCATTAGGGGGCGCTGTTTACAGCAGAGCTCGCGCTCCGGGGAGAGCGTAATGCCGCCGTTGTGTCCGTGTCGGGGGTCCCGTGGGCTGTGTCCTGTCAGTGCTCCCGCGTGGTCACGGTTCGGGGCCTGTGTGTGCTTCGGGGGCGCCGCAAACCCGGATTCATGTCAGTCTCCCTCACCACAGGTGCCTCTCCGATCACCCGCGGTCGAGACCAGGCCAGCAGGCCTCTCAGGTCTCGGCCCCTTGCGGCCTGGCCCGCCCACTCGGCGCTCCCACCTCGCCTTGCCTCGGTTGGATGCACTCGGCACTCTGCGGCCTTCCTGGCAGCTTGCGCGAGCACGCACGCACGCACGCACGCACACAAGGAGCACTTCCGGCCGCGGCGGCCTCTGCGCCGGCCTGACGAGTGCCGAGCGCCCGGCCTCCCCGAGCGGCATGCGGCGCTGAGGAGCGCTGACACCTCGGCGGCGCCATGAACCTCCTACCGTGTAACCCTCACGGCAACGGGCTGCTCTACGCCGGCTTCAACCAGGACCACGGTGAGGCGGGCCCCGCCCTACGCCCCACCCGCCCGGCCTCCGCTCCCAGGGACCCCCTGCCGGTCCTTCTGCCCGGGGACTCCCTCCCGGCCTCCTTACTCGGGAACCCTCTCCGGGCTCCCTACCCGGGAACCCACCTCCGGCCGCCCTACCCGGGGACCCAACCCCGGCCTCCCTTCTCGGGGACCTTACCTGGGCTTCCCCATACCGGCCTTCCTACCCGGGGATCTACCCTCACCCTCCCTACTCGGGGGCCCTCCTGGTTTCCCTACCCAGAAACCCAGCTTCCGGCCTCCCTACCTGGGGACCCCGCCCTTCCGGCCTCCCTGTCCCAGCCTCCCTACCTGGGCACCCCCTCATCCCTGCCTCCTTACCTGGAGACCCTCATTCTGGCTGGGCCTTACCTCCCAAAAGCCTCCTCCCTTCCCATCTCCACTCCCAGGGATCTAGAGAAGCCTCCTAGTCTTTCGTGACACTGGGGATTGCGGCCACGCGCCCTCTGGCAGTCCCTGACGGAGATTGGCCGGAGACCGGACAGAGTTGGGCCTCGCTTTAGCCAGTCGCTCTCACCCCCTCCTGTCCCACCCATTCTGGGTCCCTGCCGGCTCCTAGCCGGTTTAGCTGGAGTTTTTTCCCCGTGGCAGAATATACCATGTGCCTCAAAATCCTGATTTTTCTTGTATTCTTTTTAGGTTCTTAAGCAAATAAGGTCCCCTGCAGTCCCCAGGTTACCAAGATAGGGTTTATTCATACGTTGAATTTGTGCATTTACCTATTACCCGTAACGGCCTCGGTTCCTAAGTTCGAGTTGTCAGCCGGATGTTTGCAACTCTTGGTCTGCCTGTTGAGTTGAAAATCGGTTGAGTTCTTTTCAGCCACAGAACCACACTTTATTGAGGATTTTTGAAGGTCACATGGCCTTACTATACCCAAGAGTGGGTATAGTAATAGTTCTTAGCTTTTTTGTTGGTTCAGTCAGAAAATGTCACCCATCCTACACTTCTCCCGGGATTCTATTTGTTTGGTGGAATAGAAGGCCTTTTAAAGTTATATCTTTGAGGGAAATCTCATTTCTTGTTGCATTTTGGAATCCAGCTGTAAGTCATTGGATGATTTAAACCACTGGGAGAGAGTGATCTTTTTTACACAGGGTGTACTTAAAGAGCTGCTCCTTGAGTGCCCTAGGATGGAGATGTGAGTGACCAGATGCCTGTTGGAGGTTGGTCTGGGAGGGTCTCCTGAGTCCCTTCTTGTTGGGCAAGGAACTAGGATTTGGACAGATACCTCTCCACTTGAGATTTTAAGCATCTGTTACTAAATTTCATAATTAGAAAGAATAATAGCTGTTACTTAGGGAAAGATTTGTAAGAATTTGTACCTATTGCCTCTGGAAGTTTTGTCCTTGAACAGAATCAAAGTGAGTGATATTTTGATCCCATATTTTTGGAGGTAATTTTAAATAGATAATGCAATGATTGCCTGTCTCTAATTTGACAAGTTTTTACTTTGCCTTCTCGGGGTTTGAAGGATACATTGAATATAATAAAAATCTCTATCTTGTATTGCTAGTGTTTCAGGAGGAGTACTAAAAGTTGTCTAAGAAAAAGTTAGAGGTAGAAGTTTTTCATAAATTGCAGAAGAGCTCTGGGACACCAAGGAGGGAGGATCAATTGAGCTCAGGTGTTTGAGCCACTTAACTAAGTGTGAAACCCTGTCTGTATTAAAAATAGAAAAATAGCCAGGTGCAGTAACATTCTCTTGTGGTTCCAGCTACTCAGGAGGCTGAGGCAGGAGGCTTGCTGGAGCCTAAGAGTTTGAGGTTATAGTGAGCTATGATGATGCCATGGTACTCTAGTCAGGGTGACAGAGCAAGACTCTGTCTCCAAAAAGAAAAAAAGGAAAAGGGCAGGTGTACTTCTGGCCTTTAAAGCCACAGAATTAATGTCAAGTAGTACTGGCCATGGTGAAGGTTGAGGCTGACTGGGTCTCCATAGTGACCTGTAAGTGGTTTTGGTTTGGCCCCACTGTAGGGATTGTGAAGGAGCACATTTATGGTCAGTGAGGTTTGTGTTTGGGGCTACTTGTTGGACATTGGGTAGTATTTGAACATTGCGAATTTGCATTAGCAGAGGAAAACCAGTAGCTTTTGGAATAGGTTCTGATAATAATAACATCTCCTTAAGAAATATACTTTGGGGCTCGGCACCTGTGGCTCAGCGGCTAAGGCGCCAGCCACATACACCTAAGGTGGCGGGTTCGAATCCAGCCTGGACCACCAAACAACAACAATGATGGCTGCAACCAAAAAATGGCCGGGCATTGTGGCGGGTGCCTGTAGTCCCAGCTACTTGGGAGGCAGAGTCGGGAGACTTGCTTGAGCCCAGGAGTTGGAGGTTGCTGTGAGCGTGATGCCATGGCACTCTACCCAGGGGGATAGCTTGAGGCTCCGTCTCAAAAAAAAAAAAAAAAGAAATATACTTTGGGCTCGGCGCCGTTAAGGCGCCAGCCACATACACCTAAGATGGCGGGTTCGAATCCCCAGCCAGGACCCGCCAAGCAACAATGATGGCTGCAACCAAAAAAAAAATGGCCAGGCGTTGTGGCGGGCGCCTGTAGTCCCAGCTACTTGGGAGGCTGAGGCAGGAGACTCGGTTGAGCCCAGGAGTTGGAGGTTGCTATGAGCGTGATGCCACAGGTAGCTCAGTGGTAAGGGCCCTGGCCATATGCTCCAGGGTTGGTGGTTTTTAACCTGGCTGGGGCCTGCTAAACAAAAAAAGAGAGCCAGTGGTTGTGGCAGGCACCTGTAGTCACAGCTACTAGGGAGGCCGAGGCAAGAAAATTACTTGAGGCCAAGAGGTTGTGGTTGCTGTGAGCTCTGATGCCATGGCACTCTACCGAGGGTGACAAAGTGAGACTCTTGTTTCAATAAAAGAAAGAAAGAAAGAAATACACTTTCAGTGGCCAGTTGTGGTGGATCACACCTGTAATCCTAGCACTCTGGGAGGCCAAGGTGGGTGGATTGTCTGAGCTTGCAGGTTGAGCCCAGCCTGAGCCAGAGTGAGACCTTGTCTCTAAAAATAGCTGGGCATTATGGCGGACACCTCTAGTCTAGGCTACTCAGGAGGCTGAGGCAAGAGAATCTCTTGAGCCCAGGAGTTTGAGGTTGCTGTGAGGTATGACGCCACAGCACTCTACCAAGGGCGACAAAGTGAGACTCTGTCTCCACGGGAAAAAAAAAAACAAAACATATATATATGTGTGTGTGTGTGTGTGTATATATATATATATTTTTTTTTTTCGTATTTAAGCTTCTGGTTATGGTTAGGTTAATACCCTGTAATGTAAATGTGAGATTGTTGAGTTTCTTGCATTTTATTTTAACTTACACAGATTTAAAATTTTTACTCCGTTTTTAACACTCATCACAAATTCAGGTTTAAAAATCATTTTTAAAAGGATATTTGTCTATAATTTTAAATTGTTTCCCCCATGGTCTTCCAAGACTCAAAAGTGTTGATATGTACATTTCTATAATATGCCCACCTATTTTCTTTCAATTCCTGTGGGAAGTGAGTATTTGAGTATATATCCCTCCTCCCCGTACTGGCTTGGGCTGCTGAGTTCCTTGGCCCTCTTCTGTAGTTGTCATGTTTAGGGTGGGGAGTATTTGTGGATTACATACTGAAGGTGCCAAAAAAAAATGTATATACATTTTAAGGATGTTATCTATGTATTACTTTTTTTTTTTTTTTTTGAGACAGAGCCTCAAGCTATCCCCCTGGGTAGAGTGCCGTGGCATCACAGCTCACAGCAACCTCCAACTCCTGGGCTCAAGTGAGTCTCCTGCCTCAGCCTCCCAAGTAGCTGGGACCACAGG
>CAUYTI010133364.1:0-45083 GCA_963575145.1 Galago senegalensis
ACAGCTCACAGCAACCTCCAACTCCTGGGCTCAAGCGAGTCTCCTGCCTCAGCCTCCCAAGTAGCTGGGACTACAGGCACCCACCACAATGCCTGGCCAAAAATAATAAGTTTTAAAAATCTTTATTAACTTGGACGATTGAAGTAATTCACACTTACAGTAATTCAAACTAAACAAATTAAAGAGAGCTGAAATTAAAAGTCTACTGGGAGGGTATAAAGGCTCTCCAGCAGCTTGGGACCCTGCTGACTGCCAGAGATACCAGGGAGGGAGAAATAAACCACCCCACCTACCCTGCTCACTGGACTCCCAGCCTGTCCAGGATTGATCTCTGTAGATACCTTGCTCCCTCCTGTTCTGCTCTACAACTTCTTCCCATGGAAACTCTGGTAGGTTCCAGCATTTTCCCCTCAGAATTGCATGCAAACCATGTTTGTTTGTTTTTCATCTAAAACTTTCCCTTCTTTTTGAAATGATCTGGCAGCTGGTGTCTCTGGTATTTACCCAGAAGAAAAGAAGTCATTTTATCAAAAAGACACCTGCACTCGAATGTTTATTGCAGCACAATTGACAATGGCAAAGATGTGGAATCAACCCAAGGGCCCATCAATTTATGAGTGGATTAACAAAATGTGGCATACGTATACCATGGAGTACTACTCAGCCATGAAAAAGGATGAATCAAGACCCTTTACAACAATTTGGATGGAATTGGAAACTATTGGACTAAGTGAAGGATCTCCAAAAGGGAAAAATAAACACTACAGGTACTATTAAACCTGAACAAATTGAGGAGCACACATGTGCACAGAGGGGAGTAAAACTCTGTAAAAGCACAACCAAGAGGTTGGGGGAGGAGGGGAAAAGTCAAAAACTTACCTAATAGGGTCAAAGAACACTACCCAGGGGATGGGCACACTTTTAGCACTGGCTCAAGCATTACAAAAGGGATCCACCTAACCAAAAACATTTGCACCCCCACGATATTTTTCAATAATAAAAAAAAAGTGAAGGAAATTTTCTTAAAGTTACTACAAATTCTACAAACATTTTAAATTTTATAACTAGTTTAAATGTTTTCAAAATTAAATATTAAATTATAAACTATTCATTCCAAAAGGTCAGTCCAAAGGTAATTTCATTTAGATGTGCTACATTATTAAACTAAAGAAAACAATGTTTCAACTTTAAATCAAGATAAATAAATGAAAGTCCGCTATGGTACCAGAAATAAACACTGCCAGGAGTCAGCAAACATGCTTCTGGACTTATTCTTTTGCATCTACAAATGTAGTCCATAAATTGAACTAATGGAAGCCAGGGGATGAAATCATAAAACCCCCTCAATGTGGTCTTCCACTGTCCCTGTCTTTTTCAGTAATAAAACACAGTTCTAGATGGTTGCTTAGAGTCTACACTCACCACCCTGAACGCACGGGATCTCATCTCAGAAGCTAAGACAGGTCGAGCCTGGTTGATACTTGGATGAGAGACCGCCTGGGAATACAGGGGGTTGTAGGCTTTTTAAAAAATATTATATATAAAAAAATGGTCACTTAGAATTCCTACCCTGTATAATAAAGCTTTCGACTTAAACCAATGTTAACACTACCTCTCCTACCCCAGCCAGAAGCTGCTACAGGTGAAAGGCCTACAGCTGGTAAAGACCCCTTGGTTCTTCTCTCATCAGTTCTTCTCCCCATCTTACCAACTCCGATTGCTGACCCTGTCTAGAGTAACAGATAAAATACAGCATGCCCACTTAAATTGGAATTTGAAATAAACAAGAAATACATTTTATTTAGTATGAGTGGGTCTCACATATTGCATGTTAGATAATACTGAAAAGGTCTTCACTGTTTATTTCAAATTCCAATTTAACTGATCATACTGTCTTCTTCTTTGCTGCATCTGGCAAGCCAAGTTCAGAGGCACCGCAAGGGGGAAAAAGAGATAAAGGACACAGGAAAGTTCTTTCTTTCTTTCTTTTTAGAGACAGAGTCTCACTTTATCGCCCTCGGTAGAGTGGCCTGGCGTCACAGCTCACAGCAACCTCCAACTCGTGGGTTTAGGCAATTCTCTTTCTTCACTGATACTGTTGTTATAGATTGGCTTTTCACAGCCCAAGCCCAGCCGGTGTTTAAAGCTGACTCTTTGATGGATGCTTTTGTAATTTCTTCTGAGACCCCCATGTTGCAGAGGACCACTAATCTGCGGACCTCCGAGGCATGCATGGCTCCTGTCTGATAGCTGGGCTATCCTCACATGTCCCTCCCTCTGACAGCTTCTGGGAGAGCAGGCAAACCCCAACACAGCAGCCACACTTGTGCTCCTCCTGTTGGAATCCTGGCCAGGTGAGAGTCAGACCATGTCACCATAGCTTCCCAGCTGCAAGGGACACACTCTCTCAGAGGGACAAACTGTCTAAGTGGTTCCTTGAAACTCCTCTCTCCTGATTTGATGCAGAGAAAGAAGCAGCCCCCCACTCCTCCTTCTTAAAGTGGAAGGAAAACAAACTTCCTTACAAATATTCCTACAAATAGGTTATTGGCTAATCTCCAACAACCAGACCTTTTAAAACTCTCATTGTGAGTGAAGGGGTTAAAGGTTTTGAAATGGATTATTGGTTCTCTACTTTGCAATTCATACAGGGCGACCTCACTAATCACTTTAATATCTATGGTATCTTGATGTCTCAGGCAAAACTTCTAACTTAAGTTTTGTTACATTAACACTTGTATGATCTTTCCTCTTGTCAGCCATCTCATATTCTTCACATTTATGAACCATCCTGACAGTCCTCATGCCCTGCCATGTCATCACCATCAATAGTTAGGACTGCCAATGTTAGTGCTACTTGGCAAGTCCAGTGGTTCTCAAAGTGTGGTCCGTGGACTCACAGCATCAGCATCAGCCGGGAGCTTGTTAGAAAGGCAAGTTCTCAGCACATCCTAGACCCACTGAATCAGAACCCAGAAGGATGGGACCCAGAAGGATGGGACGCAGAAGGATGGGACCCAGCACTCTACAATTTAGCAAAACCCCACAGGGAACTCTAATGTAGGATTAGGTGAGGACCATAGCTCTAGTTATTTCCCACATTCATTCTCTTCAGCAAATGAATTCATGTTCAAATTCATGTTCAATTTCACGTAAAAAAAGGAAAGCTTCAGATAGAAATTCCTTAACCTTCCTGCTACCAAATCTACAGACTGACCTGTAACCATCCCCATCCTTCTCTCCTATTAAAATGGAAGAGACTCTCTCCTTTCTAAGGCTAGTCTTGCCACCCATGCTTAGTTCCAACCGCTCTAGCTGCTTAGGAACTTCATTTGCTTTATTGATTATTTACCCTCTCACTTAAACAGATAGTGTTTTGAAACTCCCATCCTAAAAATCTCCTCATCCAGATTCCTTTTTTAGCAATTACACTAGATCTGGTTTCTTCTTCAGAGTCAAAATTCTTGAAAAAGTTGTCTAACTTACTGCTTTTATCTCCTTATCTCCACTAAATTCTCATGATGCCTTTTGCTCTCACTACTCTGTTGAAATAACTCTCATCAAGATTACCCAGGGTCTTCATGTCACTAAGTTCCACAAAGATCAGACACTTTGTCATTCCGATCTTGCTTGATTTTTAGACCAATGTTGTCCAACAGAAGTTCTGCAGTGATGAAGGTGGTCTGTACTTGTGCTGTCCTTTATGTTATCCACCAGGTCTTTGTGGCTCCTGAGTATTTGAAATGGAGCTAGTGTGACTGAGAACTTAATTTTATTTTTATTTCAGGTTAATATGAGGGTGTGAATGATTAGGCTACATCATTTGCATTTGTAAAGTCTAAATTGTAGTTGAGCCCTCCACCCAGGAAGAGTCCCATATACTCCTACTTTGTGCCCAGTAGGTGCAAACTTACCAAATCCCCTCCCCCTTGCTGCCCTCTTGGATTCATTGAGCTTTTCTCTTATGAGGGCCTGTAGTTGTTAATCTACTGCTTTCAGTTTAGTATTTAGTACATAGGATGCTTGATTTTCCATTCTTAAAATAGCTTACTTAGGATAATGTTCTCCAAATCTATCCAGGTAAATACAAAATATATAAAGTCTCTATTTTATGGTTGAATAGTATTCCATGGTATACATATGCCACCGTTTATGAATCCATTCATGGATTGATGGGCACTTGGGTTTTTTCCACATGTTTGTAATTGTGAACTGAGCTGCAGTAAACATTCTAGTGCAAATGTCCTTATGTTAAAATGATCATTTTTCTTCTGGGTAGATACCTAGTACTGGAATTGTGGGATCAAATGCAAGGTCTCCTTGTAGCTCTTGGAGGACTGTCCATGCTTCTTTCCAAAAAGCCTGTACTAGTTTTCAGTCCCACCAATAGTGTGCAAGTTCTCTCTTCTCTCTGCATCCACACCAGCATCTGCAGCTTTGGGACTTCATGATGTGGGTCATTCTCACTGGGGTTAGGTGATATCTCAGGGTGGGTTTGATTTGCATTTCTCTGATGATTAGCAACAACGAGCCTTTTTTCATGTATTTGTTGGCCATTCACCTGTCAGGACTGAATTTTTAACTTAATTTAATTTGAATTGGAATAGTCACAGATGGCTAGTGGCTACCACGTTGGCCAAGACATCTCTAGGTTGTAGGTCGCTCTCTCCTCGAAGCATTTTCTCCTCTTTGGCTTTTATGTTGCCAACTCCTTCCACCTCTCCCTTTCAACCTCCTTTGTTGGCTGCTTCTTCATCATTGGAATTATGAGCATTCTATTGCAGGCCCCTTGGTCTTAGCATTTTGTACCCTTAGGCATCAATAACCAGCTATAGAGAGAGAATTCAAAAATTTTCATACCCAGGTAGAGTTTGTGCCTGTGTCTTGAGGTCTATGTGTCTAGATTCGACACATTAACAATGAGAAATGGAATTGCATCAAAAAGATATATGAATAAATTAGTCCTCTACTACCTTTCTTGGAAGGAATTTGGAAAAAATGTCTTAATTTTCGCTTTCTCTGGCAGAGTAGGAGACAAGCCACCTAACTGTGCTCTCACAAGCTATTTAATTCTGAACTGCCTCAGGTTCACACACGCCGAGCTCACTTCCCGATACACAAAGACAAACAAGCAAAGAACATGTATACTGAGCAGCTGCCCAGACCCCTCCGTGTCTTTCCTTCCTGGATCTAGGTTTCCTGGCTTTCTAAGCCTCCTCTTTTTCTTACAAAAGAATTCCAAGCATAAATGAACTCTCGTGGATACATTCGTGATTAACATTTTGCCACATTTGACACGCCGCATCTTGCTCTTTGTCATCGTGTTTCCTGGGCCACTTGGGATTAAGTTCCAGATATGCTAAAATTTTGTCCCAAGATATTTTCCTATAAGTCTGTCTACTAGAAACAAGTCCATTCTCTTAGAGAAATCTTGTTAAATGATGAAGTCTTGGAAGCTTGGCACTTACACGATATCATTATCTAGTAATGCAGTCCATATTTAAATTTTACCAATGATATTCTTTGTAGCAATTTTCTTTCAATTCAGGATCACACACTGTGTTTAGTTTTCATGCCCAGGCTAAGTCAGCTTCTTTTGAAAGCTGTGGTTTTGCTACTCACTGTGGTTCTGCTACTCCATCAGACCTCTATTCCAAGTTTGTTAAGACCATCTTTCCACGCCTTGCTTGTCTGAGACAAATCAGCCTGGTTATGGTAGCCCCAGCAGCTATTCCATAAAGAGGCTCTGAGAACTGCAGGATCACCCTCCTGTAATATTTTACAATATTCTTCCCTGTGGGAGAAGGAGTGTTTATGATGGACCTGCCTATAAGGGGGGCACTGCCCAGGTGACCAGAAGGTTCACCTGCACTACCCAGGAATAGCCAAAGTCAACCCTCAAGCTGAACCCCACCCTCAGATGAGCTGGGTCACTTCACCTACCTGGAAATTGATGCCCACTTCAAATAGAAGTAAGCCGAGTTCTTCCCCCAGACTGAGCACTGTGATGGAGAAGGAACATTGGCAGGTTGAAAATGCCTGTGGAAAGCAGTCATCTCAGGTTGAGTAACTGTGATACTGTAATTCAGGCAGCAGACCATCTGAACAGTTGCTATACAAAATTGACCCTAATGGACTTCCAGGAGCCCTTTCAAAAGCATTAACTTCCAATCCCATCTTTCTACCACCTGCATTTTCCCCAGCTGTTGTTTATTTGGGGCAGGAAAAAGGTTGGCGGGTTATGTGTCATTATCTCATAGTTTTAAAAGAGCAAAACATAAATATGAACTCACTTGATGATTTTATGATCTATTTTAGGTTACGTAACATAATGAAAGTAGTTTTGTTTATAATTTTTTTGAACGTGATACTCTTGAAGCCATCTCCAGGATGACGTCCAGGCTTCCTCTTGCACGCCTCACAGTCGAAAATGGTGTCTCTCCTTCCACCTTTCTCAGTTCTTCTGCTGCAAACCATGTGATCCTTAGTTGATTTTTTCCATTTTGCATTAGAAAATGCATCTTCCCACTTGGCCTTTCCTCAGTGTCAGAAGATGACGGCCTTCTCCTCTTTCTTGAATTTCTGTTCCTTACATTGCTCACAAGACCAGTGATGAGATTTCTCCTGTAAGAAAGCTGTGTCTGACACTTTTTCTCCATTCTAAAGAGTCAAGGATGTAGCTGCTCACAAGCACGGGGTTCATCAGCCAGAAGGATATTTTCTTTCACCATTTGTAGAACCTCTTGTAAATCCGTAACATCCACAGTACTGATCAGCTCTGTCCATCTGCCCATAACCTTGGTGTATTCTAACATAACTACCAATTTTTAACCATCAGTTTGTCAAATGAAACAGGTTGTTTTTTCCTATAACCAGTGATCAACTGTGTCTGAGGACGAAAGACTGTCCTCCGCATTGTCACTAACCTCTTGTCACGGAATGAGAGGCACGTCATTTTCACATCACATTGACAGGCACATAATTCATATTCCTGAAGTTTCTTCTTTTTCAGATCACTTGGAAAATCCTTCCTAGAAGCCATATCTGTTCCTGTTATATGTATTTCCATTTTATGCAATTCCCGAGCAAGTTGAAGGCTGGTGTAGAACCCGTCAGCCCAGATGTGATAGCTTGAACCACTCGTATGTGCTTGCGAAACTTGTACCCCATGAATCACTATTTGAGACATAAATGGCAAATCAGGACAAATAAGACTTTCTGTTATTGTCTTGCCCTAATAAGGAATGTGAGAAAACATATAACCATTTTCTGAATCACACAGGCAAAAAAATGTGTAGGTCCCACTCTGGGGTTTTTTTCAGATTGTAGCACTTGAATTGAAGCCTTCCTTTGAAACCCTACTGTGCTCTGCATCTCTAGCCCCATTACTTCCTAGTACATAAAGTTCTTTTTATTTGTTGTCAGTATACTCACATTCTTCACCTTGCTCCCTCAGGCATGTGCACTCCCTTGAGCTGTGACGTGTTAGACGTCTTCCAGCAGAGGAGTGAAACAGGAAAATAAGCATGTCGGACAAGTTCCGACATAGGATCCAGAAAGGGTTAAAGAAAACAGAACATGCCCTTGGGCAGTGTATGCTAATAAAGCTCAACAACTTTTTTAAAATTATGTTTACAATCAGAATCCTCCAGTCTCCTATACCCGACTGTGGATTTACAATTTCTTTAGAGTATCTGCAACTGAACAATTCCAGTGGAATGCCTGAATTTCATTTCCCCCAAAGCCTATTCCTTCCCAGCCCTCCCTATCTTAGTAGATGGAACTCTCATCCACATGTTGATAGTTACTAAAGCCAGAAAGCTGGAGGAATTCCTTTACACCCATGGCTCCAATTGCCACCTACATGCTCCATCAAATTCCTGGTTCTAATTGTGGAAAGTCAAAATTAGCCACAACCCCTCACACTACCTCAATGAAATATTATTAGGGCGTGGATTTGCTAAGTCATGTGATAATTTCTTTTTTTGGTTGTTAAGACAGAGTCTCACCATGTTCCCCTCAGTAGAGTGCTATGGCGTCACAGCTCACAGCAACCTCAAACTCCTGGGCTTAAGCGATTCTCCTGCCTCAGCTTCCCAAGCAGCTGGAACCACAGGCACCTGCCACAATGCCTGGCTGTTTTTTGGTTGTAGTTGTCATTGCTGTTAGACAGGCCCAGGCTGGATTCGAACCCACCAGTTCCGGTGTATGTAGCTGGCGCCCTAGCTGCTGAGCTACAGGCACCAAACCAGGTGATAATTTCTTGTTTAACTTTTTCAGGAACTGGCAAACTGTTTTCCACTGTGGCTGCCCCGTTCTATACTCCCAAAGGGTCCGGCTTCTCCACATCCTGGGCAACAATTGTTGTTGTCTGTCTTTTTGATTTCAGCCATTCTAGTGAATTTGAAGTAACATTTCACTGTGGTTTTGATTTGCATGTCCCTGATGATAAGTGACTTTTAGCATCTTTTCATGTTTATTGGTCATTTGTCCATCATTTGGGGGTGAAATAGCTATTCAAATCATTTAAGAGCTTTTTTACTTACAAATAATTTTGTGTTTACAGGAAAAGTTGCAAAGATAGGACAGAGAGCTCCAATATACTTTTCAATCATCTTCCACCTCACACCTTTCATTAACGATGGTGCGTCTGTCAAAGTAAAAAATTATCATTGATACTGTACTATTAACTAAACTCATTCAAGCTTTATTTTGACTTCGCCAATTTTTCAACTCAAATCCCTTTTTCTTAAGTGTCAATATACAATAGCATATTGCACTTGGTTGTCATGTCTCCTTAACCTGCCTGTGATTATTTCTCACTGTTTCTTTGTTTATTATGATTTTGACAGTTTGGAAAACTAAAGACCACACATTTTGTAGATTGTCTCTAAATCGGAGTTTGCCTGATGAGGTTTTCTTGTGATTCCGCTGACGTTATGGATTTTGTTTTGCAGAACAGCACAGATGTGAAGTGCCCTGGTTATTTCATCACACCAGGGAGGACGTGATATTGTCAATGGTGACTTATCAAGGGTGATGTTCAACTTGATCATTTCTTTCAAGTGTCTGTCTGCCACCTTTGCTCCACTGTAAAGTTCCTAGTTTTCCATTTTCCTGCTCACTCATTGGAAAAAAGCCAGTCAGTCCAGCACAGCCTCAAGGGGAGAGGAATTAATGTTTACCTCCTGGAGGGAGGAGAGTTTATATATAGTTTTTGGAATCCTTCTCTAAGGAGGATATGTCACTTCCCCTCAGTTCATTCACTCATTCAATCACTTCCATCAGTGTTGACTCAAGCATATTTATTTTATTGTTCAGGACATAATACTATCATTCATTTTGCTACTCAAATTGTTCTAGTTTTAGCCACTGGGATCTCTTTCACGCTGCTGCCTCTCTTTTTTGAAATCCTCTCTTTCTCCCTCCCTTCCTTCCTTCTTTTCTTCCTTTCCTGCTGTCATTCTATCTTTATTTCTAATACCTTCTGGTACTACATGGTACTCAAGGCTCATCTTTTATTTTCCTGCCCCAGTTCTACAATCAGCCATTTCTCTAAGCACTCCTGCTACCGAGGAATGCTGTTTAGAAGACAAGACCTGGGCACTGGCGGTGCTAGTTGCTACTGGGCTGTCAATTTGTAGGCCTTTTCAGTGAACAGAGCAAGAACATTCATGTATGTATACCAAAATAAGTGTCATACGTTTCTGTATTTCTGTACGTATCTCTCAGTATAAATACATAGACAGAGAGGTAAATATATGTATCATGCATGTGTGTATATAAATATATGGGTCCATAATATCAGCAAGTCTAATGTAGCACCACAGTGCTCATTCTGGAATTGTTCTTTTGCTTATTTATAACTTCTGTCTCTGATAGTGAGAAATATAGCTCTCTTGACCTACAATAAATTGACTTACAAGTTCGGACAAGTTCGTGAACTCAGCGTGAAAAAGTTCTACATACTTCATTGCTGAATACTATTAAGCAATTTTGGAATGCTTTTTCTGAATGACCACCACAGCTGTCATCATACAAAGTCTGACAATTAAGTTTGTGAATTCCTAGAAAAAGGAATATCACTATGATCACATTTGAAGTATACCCCTTAATCATCTGGTGACCATAGTGATATTCAGCAATGAGGTTTTAGCATTTTTTCTAGGATGAGAGAGTATGTGAACGTGTGTCTGTCAGCCCTCTGTCTCAGTTCCATATCTGTGGATTCAGCCAGTCACTGATTAAAAATATTAGAAAACAAGAGGATTGCATGATCCCAAGAGTTTAAGGTTGCTGTGATCTATGACACCATGGCACTCTACCCAGGGTGACAGAGTGAAACTCTGTCTCAAAAAAACAAAAAATAAAAATATTAGGAAATAGCTATTATATGTGTGTGTGTATGTATATATATATATATATATATATATATAAACTATAAAAATGCACATTTGAAAAGATACAGTATAACAACTACTTACATAACACTTACTTTGTATTAGGTATTATAAGTAATTTAGAGATAGTTTTAAAATTGTGGAAAGATGTGTATGTGTTGTGTGCAAATAACTACATCATTTTATACAAGAGACTTGGGCAATTGCAGATTTTGGTGTCCACAGAAAGTTCTGAAACTAATCCTCCACAGATACTAAGGGATAACGCTCTATATTTCAAGAAATTGGCAATTACAAATCTGGCTGAGCAAGTCCAAGATCCGTATGGCATATCAGCAGGCTGGAAGCTCTCAGGCTGATGCTGACAATGCAGGCCTCAGGTGGGATTTCTTCTATGTCAGGGAAACCACAGTTTTGCTCTCTAAACCTTTCACCTGATTAGATGAGGCCCACCCAGGTAACAGAGGTCAATCTCCTTTACTTAAAGTCAATTTATTATAGATGTTAATCACATCTACCAAAGAACTTCACAGCAACACCAAGAGTGGTGTTCAAATGAATAACTGGATGCTACAGCCTAGCCACACTGATACATAAGACGAGCCATTGCAGTTTGTTTTCACTATTCATCTGTTGAAGACTTCCCTTGGATCTGAACAGAATTCCCTCAGAATAGAGTAGGTAAATACATGGTAGTATATTTCCACAGTGGAACCCTGTAGCGGTAGTGAGAATGAATGAGCCACAACTCTAACCAACAGAACAGACAAATCTGACAAAGAAAGAAGCCCTACCTAACATAATTTATCATGGACAATGCCCTGTGACAAAACTTACTTATGCCATTAGAAATCAAGATAGTGGGCTCAGTGCCCGTAGCACTGGCCACATACACCAAGGCTGGCATGTTCGAACCCGGCCCAGGCCAGCTAACCAACAAGGACAACACGACAAAAAATAGCTGGGTGTTGTGCTGTGTGCCTGTAGTCCCAGCTACTTGGGAGGCTGAGGCAACAGCTTAAGCCCAGGAGTCTGAGGCTGCTGTGAGCAGAGACACCATGGCACTCTACCAAGGGCAACATAGTGAGAGTCTGTCTAAAAAAAAAAATAAAGAAAGAAAGAAATCAAGATAGTGATTATTTGGGGGAGAGTAGTGGCTAGAAAAGGCAGAAAGGAGCTTTATAGGTGCTGGATTTGGTGACCTGATGTGGGTTCTGCTTAATTAGCATATTCAATTTGTAATAATTCAATGTATTATATACACACACGGATGCGCATATCTGTGCCTTGTTAGGTACAGATGTCGTATTTCAGTGAAAAGTTCAGAAGATTCCCCTTGAGGGTGATAGGATCTGGGTCACATCCCGGCCCTGTCACTTACTGTTCTAGTTATGTGATCTCAGGAAATTTACTCAAACTTTCAAGTTTTCGCTTCCTCATCTACAAAATGAGATAGCAACATTTTTTTTTTTTTTTGGCAAAAGTGTTTTGAGGATTTAGTTATATAAGGCATGGGAAAAAGGGATTTTAATTCCTCAAAATCATGTGGTGATAACAGCATAGATCTGAGAAGATGCCAATGCGAATAGAATGGATTTCACATTTCTTTTTCTACAGAGCCTTGGAACGTGGAAAAAGACAATAGCCAGAAAAACAGTATGATACGTGCTTACAACCTCAAGGGAATGTGACTGATAAAAAGACTACAGATTAAATGCAAATGGTTATGACTAAAGCATAATCTGACATGGGGCAATCTGTAGCTGCTAATATACTTAGAATGGACTTTTCTGTCCTTTAGCTAGATTTCCATGTGAGAAAAATGTATATTCAAATAACGATATAGGCATACCTCCATTTATTTTAGTTTATGGCTATTTTTTGCCAAAATGTTGAAATTAGAAATAACCAAATACATCAAGATGCTCTGAAGTTGCTGAAACTAGACCTTAATAAATTTAAAAAACTTGATTGCCAGAAGAAGAGACAGAATAGCTATTTTAAAGTTGGAAGAAGTTTTCCTCTTGTGACTCTATGAGTGGCTGCATATTTCTTGTTCGTAGAAAATATTTGGATGGTGTGGTAGCAACCATCTAAGATGATCCCAGTGATCTCTGCCTCCTGGTATTCATATCCTTGGGTAGTTGGTCTCCGTGATCAATAAAATATAGTAGAAATGATGATATATCACCTCTGAATATGGTTATAAAATGAAATACAGTGGCTTCTATCTTTGGTTCTCTCTTTCTCTTGCTACTGCTTCGATCACTCACTGTGGGGGATGTCAGCTGTCATGTCGAGAGAACACCCAGGAGTATGTGGCAAAGAAATAGCCAGTGAGGAACTAACTACCAACCACATGAGGGAGTTTAGAAGCAGATACTCCTCTAGTTAAGACATTAGAGGAAAACGCAGCCCCAGCCGAGAGCTTGAGTGCAACCTCATGGGAGACCACCATAGATTTCTGGTGCACGGAATCTGTGAAATAATAAGTGTTTATTTTAAATTGCTAAATTCAGGGATGATTTTTTTATTTTGCAATAGATATATAATACAAATTAATTTCTCCCTGCAAATACAATGCTAGAATTAGATTTTGGGATAAAGAAGTTTGGGACAACATGGAGCTAAATAGTTTTGCACAATAATGTAAAAAGTGAGTTATCTTCATTATAGGTTTGCATCTGTTCAAGGATTCTGGTGACATTGATCCAAAAGTGAGGAGGACAGAGATTCTTCTTTCACTCTGGTGTACGGGGCAGATATTGGGAATCTCACTAAGTCTGTGGCCAGTGTCATTCCCAATAAAGACAAGTAGTCTGGCTCCACACTGTGGTGACGGGCTGGGGGCTAATAAGAGAGAAAACTAGTATAACACCACCCGGGTAGGGATGGCCTGCAGACCGTAGAAGCCACACTATCTTCAATAAAGTTTTAAGCTTTGCTTTGAAGTGTTATAATTCCTCTTTGTTGTTCCAGACCTTCAGTAAACAGAAGCGCCTGTGATTATGATTCAGTCCCACAAGTATGGGAGGGTGGCCAATTTGACCTAAAGACACAGCAGTCTGAGATTACTAGTGACAACCAGGACATATGCGTCACTACTCTATATGGATTCTCAAAAATACTTGTGGGAAAGACCCCAATGACAGACTAGACTGTGTACAATTATGAAATATGCAGGCTCAAATTCCAATGGCCTTGTTTTAAATGGGAGGGTGAACCATGAAGAGGGAGAACTTGAAGAACAGGATTTCACTTCCTACTCTTGCTGGGAGCATTTTCTACCATATTCATTCTTTTTTGGCCAGGGCTGGGTTTGAACCTGCCACCTCCAGCAAATGGGGCCAACACCCTACTCCTTTGAGCTACAGGCGCTGCCCCACCATATTAATTCTTTATCACAGGCCACTGAAGTAGGTGTCCTCCTCATTTTACAGATAAGGAAATTGAAGCTCCGTGAGGTCAAGCAAAATAACTAATAATTCAAATTCATACGATGTTGTCTATCAAATCGTTACATTGCATCCCACAAATGCATACACTATGATTTTAATTAAAAATTAATAGAGTAAAATAAAATAATGAAAATATTTTTAAAAATACACAGCATATACATGTAGACTGCCTGTAAATCAGTGCAGAAAAGAATTAACTACTATAATTAGCAAAGTACAGGACACACAATCTGTTGTTTGCCAGTCTATCCAGGACACCATGTGATCATACAGTAATTTCTGAATTTGCATGCTGTAACCGTAAGATGTAGTAGACACTTGATTTTGTCTACATTTCATCCTCTCCTCTTTCTGGTAATAGGCCCTGACTTTTCCTTTGGGAAAACTGGGTCATGTGCTCACTCCATCTCTCCTCTTAATGGGATTGTCAATTACAGAATCCACCCCTTGGTACAGTGATTATCTAGGAGTGGGCATATGACCCAGTCTAAGTAAATCACCATCCCTCTCCCAGGATTTTTAACATCAAGTAGTGCTACAGCTACTGATGGAAGTCAGTTGGAACTACATTATTCTTTTGGCAATGCCCTAAAGCAGGAGTCTGTAACTTTTTCGGTAAAGCACCAGAGAGTAAATTTTTTAATCTTCATGGGCCCTACAGTCTGTGCTGCAACTGCTCAAGTCCCCCATTATATCACAAAAGCAGTAATATAGTAAACAAATGAGCATACTTGTGTTTCAATAAAAATTTATCTATGAAAGCAGGTAGAGGACTGGATTTGGCATATAGACCACAGTTGCCAATCCTTACCAAAAAAGACACAAGCTCTAGGTTATTGATATTCCCGAGAACTGCTCTTGCTGTGCTTCTTGTCAGGGCTGGCTTAGTCAGCTTCTCCACTCTTGTGCGCCACTCAGTGCCTCGCAGTAAGTCCCTCCTTTTGTGGTGGTTAGCCAAAATAAGTTTTTATTGTTTGCAACAACAACAAAAGACTGACACGGTGGCTACTTTCATTTCTTTTTTTTTTTTTTCAGAGTAAGGAGACATTTTATTTAGGAAAGACAAAGAGAAAGTTTTGAACACTTCCAAAGAGAGTTAGAAGTGGGTCCCTCTTGTAAAGGAGAAAAGGTAAGAGAGATGAGACTCAAAGGCCTGCAGGGGTATTAAATACTCTCTCCATTTGAAATTGGGTTTTTTTGTTTTGTTTTGTTTTGTTTTGAGACAGAGTCTTCTTGGTAGAGTGCTGTAGCATCATAGTTCAGGAAAACCTCAGACTCTGAGGCTCAAGCAATCCTCTTGCCTCAGCCTCCTGAATAGCTGGGACTACAGGGACCCACCACAACACCTGGCTAATTTTAGAGACGGGGCTTCATTCTTGCTCAGACTGATCTTGAACTTCTCAGCTCAAGCAGTTCACCCACCTCAGCCTCTCAGAGTGCTAGGATTGGTTGCAAATCTTTCATTGACCTCTCTGTATCTTAGTGTCTCTTGTTACTGCCCTCTGAGCAGATATCTTGAAGGGAAAATGGACAATGACCACTCCTTACTTCCTGCTTTCAAAATGGGGTGTTGGCCTATTTATAGGGCCCCTCCCTCCAGTTTCCTGCTCTAACTTGGTCAAAAGGTTCCATTAGTATTTGCTGGAATCCTTGCATCGCCATCATCTTAACGGGGAACTATTGGAGCCTAGGAGACACAAACTTAATAATGAAGTTGAACAGACAGGGCCCAGACATTAAGAAAAGGATGATTATAACTGGAGGCCCAATGAAAGGCTATAGAAAGAAAGATTTCTTTAAATCAGGTATTCTGAAGGTAGATACCTTTAAAAGAGCCTCTTTCAATGTTTGGAAGGATTTTTCACGTTTCCGACCCTGTGTTAGTTCCTCTATCTCTTCCCCCTTTAAAACTGTGGACAGAGGCTTAGCCAGCTCTCCATATGAGGGAATCCGTATCCCACAGTAACTTGTCATTCCCAGGAACTCCCTGAGTTGTTTTTCATAGAGGCGCTAATGAGGGAACAAATTGTCTTGTCTCTCTCGTGTGAGAGTCTCCTCTCACCAGGGGAAAGAACAAAGTCCCAGTAATTTCCGGTTGGCACAATTGAGCCTTTTCCTTTGACACCTTAAATCCTTCCTCCTTAAGGAAATTTAACACTTGTCTAGTGTCCTCAACAGAAGATTTATAGGAAGGGCTACAGATCAGTAAGTCATCTATATACCGACCCTGGGCACTCCCAGTTCAGCGGAGAAGTTTACTAAGAGCATCCTCTAAAGTTCCAGGACTGTCTTGCAATCCCCAGGGGAATAAGTTCACATGAATTGGGTGGAATGCTCAGTGTGCTAATTACAAAGCAAAGGAGAAGTTAAATACCTGTGAATGTGTTGCCCATAGATACCAACAACAAAGTGAGAGGAGGAGGACAGTAACTGCCAAAGGCTTTCACAACTGAAAAACACTGCTCCTGTGTCTCATGTGACAACCTTACCCATGATGCCCACTGTAACCCATGGCTCCTTTTGTTTGAAGACCCTGGGCCCCATCAGTCTGAAGATGATAGATTTGCTGTCAACTCCTTGGCTGCTTTCTTGGGATCTGGTGTCCCAGGGCACCCCAGTGGAAGCAGCTGGGGCGGGTAAATATCCTACCTCCTCTGCCATCCATGTTAGGCCCTTCTGGCCACCTTTCCTCCTCATATGGCCCAGTTTGCTACAATGACACACATCGGGTCAGACTTCCCACCACTGCCAGAGGACAGTCTTCTCCCTTGCTTGTCTCAGACTGGGCCACAGGAGGTGCTGCAACCATGCTCCTAACGATTTAACCTGTTGGCGGTTTTTACTTGCCTCCTCCAGGTTGCAGTTGTTGAACACCAAGGTGGCTCGGTTCAGTAGCTCATTTGAGTCATTTGGGATCCCAGTGCCTTTTGCAGAAATTTCCTGGAGTCCAATGTGGAATGGGAGGGAAGCAGGAGTCCTCTGGGGGTCTTCTTCCTGGGGCTTCTGTGCCAGGAAAACTATTGAGGGTTTTCTTCTCAGGTTTTGTTGGGGGTCAAAGGTCCTGGTTCCCCGAACTCAGCTGACCTAGTTTAATGACTCAGCTGAGCTAGACAGTGCAACCGAGGCATGGCAATAACGGGAAGCAAAAGTGAGTGGAAACGGAAAACAAAACTGGGGCGGCACAGGCAGTGAGGATAGGAAGCAAAAGTCACCGGCGCGAGGGTTGGGGTGACAGAGAGATTTTATTTAGGAAGAACAAAGAGAAAGTTTAGAGCACTTCCAAAGAGAGCTGGAAATGGGGCCCTCATGTGAAGGAGAAAAGATAAGAGACTTTCATTTCAAAAACAAACGTAGTTTAAAAAAAAAAACCAATAACCTAGAGGTTTAAGAGCTCATTTGAAATATTCTAAACCAGCACTCATCACAGTATTTTAAAAATACATTAAAAAATATCCTACACTATCAGGGGTGAGTCTGGATGACCTGCTTGCAGTACTCTGTCTAATGATGGCCAGAAGGCCACCTGCTGTTCTTTTAGAACCAACAATAGGGTATAGTCCTCCGTAAGTATTCACTCACAGAAATTCAAAGATTCTTTTCAGTTTTAAAGGAATTCAAAAAATTCGAAGCCTCTTCATTTTAATTAGGTATAAAATGTCCCCAAACCTGGGTATTATTATAATAAAACATGCACCATATGTATGTATGTATATATAGTCTAATATTCTTACAAGGAGGAAGAATCTATAAAACACTATTCAAGCCTAAACGATCCCAAGCGATTTGGTCCACCAGCCATATGCTTCAATAGAAGATGTTCCTCAGGTTCAAGCGTTCACTTTTGAATTGTCCCAAAAGTTCAACTTGAAATGCTACTGAGGAGCCCTAAAATGTTGCCTCCTAGAACCACAGAAACTAATATTGGGGCTCAAAAATTGGAATAGAGGCATAATACTAATAATAGCTCCCTGTCCTTGTGTGTCTACTTTGTTCAGAACACCTCACATATATTCCTTTAACTTCCTTGCCGAATAGAAATTACCATCCCCATTTTCTAGATGAGAAAGTGATCTCAGCTATACATACCTAGTGGGTCTCAGATTCAGGTTTTTAACACAGTTCTTTTTGGCTACAAAAAAAATTGCTTGTGTTACTATTTAACCTTAAAAAAATCTACCATGAGATCATTCTGTACATAGATAATTAGGAGAATAAGGCACTTTGCTTCCTGCTTTTTTTTTTTTTTGAGACATTGTCACGAGCTATCACCCTGAGTAGAGTGCCATGGCATCACAGCTCACAGCAACCTCCAACTTGGGCTCAAGTGGTCCTCTTGCCTCAGTTTTTCTATTTTTAGTAGAGACGGGAGGGTCTCACATTTTTGCTCAGGCTGGTCTCAAATTTGAGAGCACAGGCAGGCCACCTGCCTCAGCCTCCCAGAGTGCTAGGATTACAGGCGTGAGTCACAATGCCCGGCCCTTCCTGCTTCTTCTGACTGAGTCAATAGAGTGTGTCTAACGTTCCTGTCATCTCCATCTACAGTTCTGCAGGTTGTAAACTTTTATTCTTTAGCAGACACTTTGGGTTGATATTTCACTATCGATTCTCTCTTTTCTTTCCAAAATGAACCCTGTTTTGATCAGGGAACCATCTGATCCTTTCTCATGTAGCTGAGTGTATCAGGGGTTCCTGACTTCAGAGGGATCTGCCTGATCGGTCTAACAAAGTCTGATCCTTATAAGGTAGCATCAACATCACTTGATAACATGCTAGACATCTAAATTCTTGAGCCACCCTGAACCTACTGAACCCCGAAACTCTGTGGGTACAGAGTTACACTTTGTGTCTTAAAAGAAGTTCTTCAGGTGATCCTGATGCATGCTAAAGCATGAATACCACTGTTCTAAGGGGATCTCACTTACTTGCTGGTGATTGGGTTAAAAGTGGTCACATGACCTGATTCTGGTCAATTATATTTGAAGTGACTACTGCTATGTGACTTCTGGGGGAAGTTTGCTTATTCCTAAAAAAGACACATATAAAAATATGGTCCCTCTACATCTTCAGGATGTGGTCATATCTGGAACTGTTGCAGCCATCTTGCTATAAACCTAAGGATAAAGTCTACACTGAGAATGGCAGAGCGTAGGGACAGAAAGACCCCAAGGTTTTCATGACATCACTGAAGAGTGAAATCAACCAACTTTGAAATCTGCCCTAACTCTGGTCTTCCTGATTTGTGAGACAGTATATTTCAGTGGAAATAAGTCATGATGAAGCAAGGATAAAATAAAGAGAAAGATGGAGTTGGGGTGGGGTGGGTGGATGACATTCACAGGGGAAAAAATACAAGAGGTCTGAATCTTTGCACAGATCCAGCCGCTCACATTTTCTGGAGTCACAAGGAAGCTCAGATCACTGCCTACTGACAGCCATGTCTGTTTACATAGAAATATAAGCCACAAGGGAAAGGGGCCCTGACAGCCTAGCCCTCACCACAAACCCAGTTATCTCAACTTTTTGAAGTGTTCTGATTTCATAAGCAACTAAGACCAAAACTAAATATCACTTAGAACCGGGCCTCTCAGCTTTATCCTTCACAACAACAGGATTTCCTTGTGTTAGACTGGTGACACTGGGTGTAGAGCACCTGTACGGGCCACAGTTCAAACAAGCCACGTCAGAGGCAGCAGAAATCCCTGGAGCCAGCGCAGTTGGCCGCCTGGCAGTCGATTATGATGATGCCTACTCCAACAATCTGTGACTAGAATAGTGAATGGTTAACAGAACAGGCTACAGGAGCAATCATGCCAAGGCAGAAGAAACAGGGGGGGGGCTGCCCCACCAAATGAAGCGGCTGTGTGAAGAGCAGGTTGGAAGGCGTCACTGATTTATTTATTTTTACTCTATTCAATATAATGTTCCCTAAACCAATGGTTCTAATGGTGCTGAAATGCAATGGTCAGCAGGTATCTACTTATGTGTCCACTGTCTACTGAAAGAAATGTTTAAAAGCTGGCAAAAGGTTGACCCTAAGGTTGGCTGGCAACCACTTTGTCACAGTGGAACAGGTACAGAGACTCAGGAGACATTAAACAATGCATTTGTGAATTCAACAAAGATGGATTTATAAGCTGTAAAGTCAATGAATTGTCAAGGAAGCTATTAATTTATTCAATAAACATTAAATGTAGAAACCTTTTTCTTCTTCCTGGACCATTAAAAATAATGTTAGCAGCTGGGTGCAGTGACTCTTGCCTATAATCCTAGCCCTTTGGGAGGCCAAGGGGAGGATAATTTGAGCTCAGGAGTTGGAGACCAGCCTGAGTGAGAGTGAGACCCTGTGTCTACTGAAAATAGAAAAATTAATCGGACATTGGGACAGGTGCCTATAGTCCCAGCTACTCGGGAGGCTGAGGCAGGAGGATCACTTGAACCCAGGAGTTTGAGGTTGCTATGCTGTGAGCTGGGTTGACACCACAGCACTCTAGCCTGGGCAACAGAATAAGACTCTTTCTCAAAAACATCTTTTTAACTATCTGGGTCTGCTCTTACCTTTATGGAGGCATATTTTTTTCAAAGCATGATTTTTAATATTTGGAAGACATTCAAGGTTTTCTATTTATTCTTTAGTTTGGATAAGTTACATTTTCCTAGGAATTTATCAGTTTTATGTGTGTTTTCAAATAAATTAGCACTAAGTTATTTATAATACCCTCCAACTGTTTGATTTCTGAAGCAACTGCAGTTATTGATATTCATATTTTCATTTCTAGTCTTGTTTATTTGTGCCTTCTCTCTTTTCTAAATGTCAATATTGCCAGAAGTGTGTCTACTATGTCAAAGAAACAACATATGTATTTAATGCCCCTATCATATTTTAATTGCTATGTAATTAATTTACTCTTTGTATTAATTCCTTTTTTCTACTACTACAACTTATTCATTTGTTCATATTCTAATTCCTTAAATGGGATCCTTTGCGCATTAATTTTCAGTCTTTCGCCTTTTCCTATATTACCATTTAAAGCTATACATTCCCTTTTTAAGCATTGCTTTAGCTGCACTCCGTAAGTTTTGATATAGCACAATATTCTTATTATGATTTAGCTCTATTTGGAATTTTCAAACATACAAAAGGAAAAAAGCATGTAATTAACTGCCATGGATCCATCACTCAATATTTTTATTGCTGTTAAATTCACATAACATAAATTTAACTATTATAAAGTATACAATTCCGTGTCATTTAGCACCTTCACAGTGTTACATAACCATCCCTTATATTTAATTCTGAAACATTTTCATCACTGCAAAAGAAAATCCTATGTCCATTAAGCAGTCACTCCCCATTCATCCTTCTCTCCCCTATGAATTTTTACAAATTTTCTGAGTTTTGATCCATTGCAGTTCAAAGAATCCCATATTTGACAAGTGAGAGTCCAGCTATTTCAAGTTGGCCCTGTGTCCTTTTGACTTGACCCTTTAAATCCTTGATAGCTTATTTGATTTGTCTCATGACAGGATGCCCAAGGTTCATATTGTCCATTTCTTTACTCCAAAACTGAAATGACTTCGCAAAGGCTTCGAGTGGGAAAATTAGAGACCATGCTGTAGATGCTAAGGGTGTTCATTGCTATGGGAATTCCATTATTTCTAAGAATTGTCAGTGAAAAGAGCTCAGAAAATGTATATTTTCAGGAAGTGAAGGGGCTTTTAATTAATTAAATTAATTGTACATTTTTATTTCTTATCTTGAAAATCTTGGATTATTTTTCACATTATTATGACTTTGGCATTCTGGATTTCATGAATTTGCATCCCAAAGAGTATTTACTTTATTTTTCCTGACCAATATTTGTGCTTTCTGAATCTGAAGACTTAAGTCATTCATCACATCTGAAAAAGTGTCAACCATTACCAATTTTCCATATTCTTTTCCTTTGGAATTCCTATCAGATGCATGTTGGATTTTCCCATTCTATCTTTCATGCCTTAAAAAATTCAACTCGTTGAGGTATAATTTACATAATTAAAATGTACCCATTTTAAGCGTACAGTCCTATGAGCTATATATAACCCATGTTCTATCAGTGCAATCAACACCATGGTTAACACATAGATCATTTCCATCCCCTTAAAATGTTCTCTTGTGCCCCTTGCAGAGAGATCTCTTATACCCAGCCCTATGTGATCACTGACATGCTTTCTATCATAACTGATTAGTTTTGACATTCTTAGAATTTCATGTAAATGGAATCTTCCAGTATGAACTCTTTGTGTCTTCCTTCTTTCATTCAACATACAATGTTTTTGAGATTCCTACATGTTTTAGGGTATATTAGTAATCTGTCCCTTTTTATTGTTGAGTAGTATATAATTATATGAATATTCCACAGTTTGTTCATCCATTCATACGTTATTGGACATTTAGGTTGTTTCCAATTTGAAACTATTATGAACAAACCTGCTATGAACATCCATGTGTGGACATATTTTTATTTCTCTTAAGCAAATACCTAGGAGTGGGCTAGCTAGCACATGAGATAAATACATATTTAACTTTATAAGAAACCCCAAATCTTCTTTCCAAGGTAATTATATCATTTTATATTCCCACCTGCAATGCATGAGAGTACTAACTGCTTTACATCCTTGCCCAACTTGATACTACCAGTCTCTTTAATCTTAGCCATCCCACTAGATGTGTAGTCCTATGTGACTACCATTTTAATTTGTGGTTCTCTGATGACTAATGATGTTAACTATCTCTGTGTGTGTGTATTGGCCATTTTTAGACCTTTTTGTGGAGAAAAAAAAATAGAGAGAGATAGGGAATCACTCTGTCACCCAGGCTGAAATGCAATGGCACAATCGTGTATCTCTGCAACATCAAACTCCTGGGCTCAAGTGATCCTCCTGCTTCAGCCTTCCAAGTAGCTGGGACTACAGATGACTGCCATGATGCCCAGCTAGTTTTTGTAGAGAGAGAATCTCACCGTGTTGCCCAGGGTGATCTCAGACTCCTTTCCTCAGTGATGCTCCTGAATTACCCTCTCAATATGCTAGGGTTACAAATGTGATCCACTGTACCCACTTCTATTTAAATCTATTTTGCCTTAAAACAGATAGAGACTTTACATTTTCTTTGTTTACCTGGAAGGAGTTGGACACATTCTTCTTAGTAAAGTATCACAAGAATGGAAAAATAAATATCCAATATACTCAATACTAATATGAAGGCAATATGTAAATAATTACATGCTCACATGAATAACAACATGCAAATAAAGTCTAGTGGGGGGGCAGAGGGAGGAAGAAGGGTGAAGGGAGGAAGAAGGGTGAAGGGTAGGTGGAGGATGATTGGCAGAAAGTGGGAGGGCATTTGGCAGGATGTCACCTAATGGGCACAATGAGAGGGTGTATAGCACACCCCCTGGGTGAGGGGTTCTTTTACAACTGGAACTTTACCTTGGTAGTGAGAATAATGTAATCTAAAAATTTGTACCCTCATATTAATTTGAAATAAATAGAAGAAGAAAAAATATTTTGCCTTCTCTTTTAGTTTTTTTTTTTTTTTTGGCAGTTTTTGGCCAGGGCTGGGTTTGAACCCGCCACCTTCGGCATATGGGGCCTGCATCCTACTCCTTTGAGCCACAGGCACTGCCCTCTTTTATTTTTTTTTATAATGGATTTATTTTGCCTTCTCTTTTAATCAGGTTTCCTATCTTATTTATTTTATTTATTTATTTATTTGTAGAGACAGAGTCTCACTTTATTGCCCTAGGTAGAGTGCAGGGGAGTCACAGCTCACAGCAACCTCCAACTCCTGGGCTTAGGCGATTCTTCTGTCTCAGCCTCCCAAGTACTGGGACTATAGGCACCCACCACAACGCCCAGCTAAGGTTTCCTATCTTATTAATAAATTATATGAGTTCACTACATAGACTACATACAAGTCCTTTGTCAGATTTATGCACTGCAGATTTCCCTTCCATTCTGTGACTTACCATTTCATTTCCTTCCTATCTTCTTTCCTTTCTTTCCTTCTCTCTTTCTCTCTCTCTCTCTCTCTCTCTCTTTCCTTCTTTTTAAGACAGAGTTTCACTTTGTTGCCCTAGGTAGAGTGTCATGCTGTCACAGTTCACAGCAACCTCAAACTCTTGAGCTTAAGCAATTCTCTGGGACTACAGGCATCCGCTACAACACCCAGCTATTTTTAGAGACAAGGTCTCACTCCGGCTTAGGCTGGTCTCGAACCTGTGAGCTCTGGCAATCCACCTGCCTCGGCCTCCCAGAGTGCTAGGTTTACAGGTGTGAGCCACCACACCTGGCCCTCATTTTATTTTCTGAATATCTGTTTACAAAGAAACAAAAGTTTTAAATTTTGAGGAAGTCAAATTTATTAACCTTTTTCTTTATAGTTTGTGTTTTTTGTGTCCTAAGAAGCTTTTGCTTACATTAAGGCAGTGAAAGTTTTCTCCTATGCTTTCTTCTAGGTTTTATAGTTTTAACTTTTATTTTTTGACCTATAATCCATTTGAGTGAATTTTTCTGTATGGCTCGAGTTTTTTTTTTTTTAAATCATTCCAGTAGATGAATATCTAGTGGTTACAGCAGCATTCGTTGACAATACTCTCCTTGCCCCGATTGCTTTGCTAGACACCTTTGTCAAAGATTACATATACTTGTGGGGTTATCTCTGCACTCTATCCTTTTGTATATGTCTGATTTTATTCCAGTAGCACACTCTTCTGCTACTATCTATGGAGAGTATTTATGTTGAATGAATTTTAAACTTTCTCAAACATTTTCTCTACATTTATTAAAATGGTCTTATGTTCTCTCTCTCTCTACTTTTAATGTGATGAATTACACGGATGGATTTTCAAATTATAAACCAGTCTTGTATTTCTGAGATAAACCTCCCTTACACATGACATAGCATCTTTTTTATACATTGCTAGAACTGACTTTCTAACAGTTAGGCTTTTGCATCCATAGTTTTTAGTTCCTTCTTCATTTCTTGCCCATAAGGACTTTTTAACTTTCTTGTAAGCTTATCTATGTGTTTAAAATTGCATTAGATACACAGAGGGTGCCACAAAGTGTATACACATTTTATGAAAGAAAAAAATATGTATTAAAATGTATTAACCTGACTTCTGCAGTTACACGAGGTGCTTAAAGGTGATTCATATTCATCTTTGGTTATTGGTATATACTGACAATTACAATTTTAATACAGCTTTTTTTCTTTTCTTAAAATGTGTATACTTTTTTGGTACCATCTGTTTATTACTCAGAATTTCTTGGTGTGTGTTTAGGTGTATGTTCATATAAGAAGAATCAAGATAAAACTATGCTATTGTAGTGGTACTAGATTCTTTGATGGAAATTAGTATAGTTTGGTTGGAATGGAAAGTTTACCTATGGAATCGTAGGTATATAATAGTTTGAAATGTAAACTATAGAGCCAGACATTTTGGGGTTTTTTTTTGTTTGATTGGGTTTTTTTTATTTGTTTGTTTGATTTTTTTTTTTTTTTTAGAGACAGAGTCTCACTTTGTCACCCTTGGTAGAGTGCTGTGGAGTCACAGCTCACAGCAACCTCCAACTCCTGGGCTTAGGCAATTCTCCTGCCTCATCCTCCCAAGTAGCTGAGACTACAGGCACCCACCACAATGCCTGGTTATTTTTTATTGCAGTTTGGCCAGGGCTGGGTTTGAACCCTCCACTCGGTATGTGGGGCCAGCGTCCTACTCACTGAGCCACAGGCACCACCCAAGCCAGACATTTTTGGCTTCAAGTATTAGCTCTGCCATTTCCTTCAAGCAATCACTTTATTTTATTCATTTAACAAATATGTAGTGAAATTCTACATTGCACTGTATCCGATAGTGATAAGTGCTAACTATGAAGAAAAAATACATTAGGTTAAGGAGATATAAAGTGCGATAGGTGGAGGGGTTTTAGTAGGATAGGTCAGAGAAGGCGTCTCTGATGAGTTACCATTTCAACAGAGACCTGAAAGAAGCAAAGAAGTAAAAACACATCAGATTTCTTGGGGAAGAGCATTTGTAGTAGCAGCAATAAGAAGTGCAAATGCCCTGAAGTAAGGATATTTTGGAATGTTCAAGAAAGTGGACAGACAACAGAGCAGCTAGGGAAGAGAGACTAAGGGAGAGAGTAGAGGAAGATTGGTTAAGGTTTGAGGAAGTAACCATAGGTCACGATATGGACTTTCGATTTTATACTAAGATGAGGGCCATTGGAAAGTTTCTGAAGAGAAGAGTGATACAATATGGTATATTTAAGGCTGGGCGTGGAGGCTCACACCTGTAATCCTAGCACTCTGGGAGACTGAGGCAGGTGGATTGCTTGAGCTCATGAGTTCAAGACCAGCCTGAGCAAAAGAGAGACACCGTCTAAAAATAGCCAGGCATTGTGGCAGGCACCTGTAGTCCCAGCTACTTGAAAGGCTGGCAAGAGAATCACTTGGGCCCAAGAGTTTGAGGTTGCTGTGAGCTATGACACTACAGCACTCTACTGAGGTTGACAAAGTGAAACTCTGTCTCAAAAAATATATATATGGTATATTTAATAGGATCCCTCTAGGGTTGTTGTATTGAGAAACTACAGTAGGAGGCAATGGTGTAAGTGGGAAGACAAGGTAGGAAACTATTCCAATAATCTAGGTGAGAGGCAGGTGAGCAAATTACAGCAGGGCTATAGTGGTAAAGATGGTGAAAAATGGTCATATTCTGAATATAATTTAATGGTAGAGCCAACAGACTTTTGCTAATAGATTGGATGTGTAGTTTAAAAAAGATAGAAGAAAGAAAGATATCACCAAGCTTCTTGGCCTCAAAAACTTGAAAAGCAGAATTATCATCTCCTAAAAAGGGGAAAGGCTGCAGGAGAGACAGGTTTAAAGATGTGGAAAACCCATAGTTCAGTCAACGGAAAAACAAATAACTCAGTTTACAAATGGACAAGGAACCTGAACAAACATTTCTCCAAGAAGACATAAAAATGGCCAACAGGTATATAAAGAGGTGCTCAACATCACTAATCAGGAGGCAAATACAAATTGAAAGCATTATGAGATGTCACCTGATACCTCTTAGAATGGTTATTATCAAAATGACAAGAGGTAATAAACATTGACAAGGGTGTAGCCAAAGGGAATCTTTGTACACTATTGGTGGAAGGGCAGATTGATAAAGTCATTATGGAAAATTATATAAATGTTCCTAAATAAATTCAAAATAGAACACTGTATGACCCAGCAATACCCCTTTTGGGTATATACCCGCAGAAGATGAAATCACCACCTTGTTGAGATATCTGCATTCCCAGGTTGACTGCAGCATTATTCAAAATAGCCAACATATGGAAGCAACCTAAATGACTGTTCACAGATGAATGGATGATTAAACTGGAGGACCTTATGCTAAGTGAAATAAGCTAGACACACAAAGAAAAATATCACATGCATGATCTCAGTTATATGTAGAATCTATTTTTTAAAAAAAGTCAAGTAGACAGAGATAGAGAATGAAACAGTGGTTGCCAGGAGTGGGGACAGCAGGGTAGGAAATGCAAATGTTTGTTTAAGGATACAAAAACGCAAATATTTAGAATGAACAACTTCAGAGACCTAATGCACAACACGAAAAAGTAGATTTTAACTGTTCTTATCACAAAAAGTAACTGTGAAACAACAGACATGTTAACTTGCTTCACTAAAGTAATCATTTTACTACCAAGTGTATCTAATAACACTATGCTGTAAACCTCAAATATACACAATAAAATTTTTAATTTTTTTTTAATTTAAAAAATTAAAAACATAAATATCTTAAGTTTGAAATAAGTAACATGCATCCAAACCAATAAAAATGTCAAGTATACATTTGGATACAAAAAATTAACTTCACATGACAAGTTGAAACTAGAGTTATAAACAGTACTTCAGCTTCTAAATGTGTAAAATGCGGAGGATAATGGGACTGGCCTCGTGGAGTTTTACATCATATGAGACCACATATGAAAAATGTTTGCCTGGCACATAAAAAGCATTCAATAAAAAACAGCTGTGATTATAAAACTGGAACTGTTGGCTCAGTGCCTGTGGCTCAAGTAGCTAAGGCACCAGGCACATACACCCAAGGTGGTGAGTTTGAATCCAGCCCAGGCCCACCAAACAACAATGACAGCTGCAACCAAAAAATAGTTGGGCGTTGTGGGGTGTGCCTGTGGTCCCGGCTACTTGGGAGGCTGAGGCAGGAGATTCGCTTGATCCCAGCAGTGGGAGGTTGCTGTGAGCTGTGATGCTATGGCACTCTACCCAGGGGGATAGCTTGAGGCTCCCGCCTCAAAAAAAAAAAAAAACTGGAACTGTTGAGGCCAAACGTTGAAGGGTCTTAGATCCTTGTCTAAGAAACTGAACTTTGTTTTGAAAACAATGGTTAACCAACAAAGGTTGTTAACAGGAAGGTGACATTTTCAAAGTAATATCAAACACCAAAATGGAGGGGGTCAAAGGAAATGAGTATTGAGAATAGACTGTGTAGCCTGATGGCAAAGAAGCCACTAGAAATCTTGGAAGGTAATGTTTCAGTGGTAACGGACTATCCATGGTACAAGATTAACAAGTAACATGTAGGTGAAGAATCAGGAGTATAATAGCAAAAGAGAGAAATAAGCAAGTAAAAGAACCATCCGCGTCAAATAAAGATTTGTTAAGGTTAAGAAGATTATGTAATAAAATAAGTACAAAAACAACAGAAAAAAAAGGAAAAAAAATGAAAATGGGGAAAAAAGCTACCTGTGGCTATTTGAAGACATGGGGAGGAGTCAGTGAAAATAAGATGTTGGAGCAAGAGAATGTAAAGTCGAAAGCAAAGTCTCTAAGCAGTTTGACTATGAACTCAAGAGAACAAATGGAGAGATGGCCTTTGAAGAGCTCAACTGACTGGTAGCTAACCTCTCCAAATTTCTGCCCTAGTAACAAGGCTCTTCACGGTGCAAGCTTACCCAGCCACGCAATATACAACCTTTTCATGTTTTTGTTCTGGAGAGACTGGCTTCCTTACCACCTTTCTCCCCAGAGTCCTAAAACATCTTGATCCACCTTGACCCACGTTCTTAGGCCTACCTAGAATGGTAACCACAAACCACTCCCCTATTTTTATGCAAATCTAACTCTTCCTCCAATGTTCTAATGTTCATTTCCTCAAAGAACCCTGCTATTACCATCCTACCCCACAGTAGCCTGTCCCTCCTCTGACCTTCTTCAGCACTTGTCTGTACTCCTCATTGGTCTTTATGTGCCACTTTTTATTGTTATTTATCTTTAGTCTATATCTTCCCTCTCTCCGAGTGGATTATAAGCTCCTGAAAGGCATTATTCGTCTTCATTCTTGCAGTAATGAGCACATAAGAAGTGCTCAATAACTCGCTGTTGTTGATGATGATGACAAGAAATTGAATTGAAAAATAATGTCATCAAACTATGGCAGTCTGGTGAGTCACCCGTCTCACTGTAGAGGGAGACTTATCAAGGAAATGGAAGCACTCGCAGTCTGACAGAGCACTTTTCTCCCATGGTTACGCTAAAGTCAGTACTTCTTTTCCTCCACAGTACTTCTTTGAGGCTCCCAGTTAGCTATTTGAACATGCAGCATCCAGCTTTTATAACATGCTCTGACTTCTAAACCTTTAGCTCATTGAAGGTTGTTTGTTTCTTGATGAAAGCTAGGGACATACCTTAGTCTCATGCATATCACCCTTTGGGCTACATATTTAACTCCAAATAACTTGTGTGTGGATCCTTGTTAATTTCACAAAAGGCTAACATTTCTTTTTATCCTTTCTCTAATTTCCAAAGTCTACCTGGGTTTTCATTGAAATAATCATCAGGGCTAGAAAACCCAGCTAAGGGTTTGAAGTAGAATGGACAGAGCCATTATAAATAAGCATGAGGAGAACAACATAATACTTATCTAGCCCTTAGTGATTTATAAGACTAAGGACTACTCTAGGAAGACAGCTCCTGAGCCCTGTTCTAATGTTTGAGTGAATTTTATGTTGGGAGAATCTCTCACCAAATGGGATTGAATAAGGCAGAATGTCCCTTTCACCACAGAAGATAAAAAGGCCTTTTGTAACACTTTCTGTGGCCAGGCTGAGGGCACGTGACTGCAGGCACAGCTTATCAGAGGCATGCTACCTAGTGACACACAGAAGCAGAGATGAGGTAAAATTGTATGACAGACAACAGAATTGCCCAGCCTCCAGGACCAGAAATCTGGAGTTCAGGGATTGGTAGCTACAGTGCAGAAGTGCCCTTGTTGTATAGGGTTTGTAACAAGCTTATGGCTGTGGCTCTGGCTGCAGAGTCACCCTGGCTCCTATCTATTTTGCTGAGTCTGTTTTCTACTGCCTTTCCAGTAATTCTATAGATAATGTAATATCCTTCCCCCGTTCATTATATTTATTTTAAAACTTTCAAATCTTCAGGAAAGACGATTATCAAATTCAACTCTTGTATGTTTTTCATCCAGATGTACTAATTTGTTAACATCTTAACTTTGCTGTCTCTCTCTTTCTCTTATATATACATATATGTATGTACAGCTATGTCATATGTCACACAGTCAGGGATTTATGCCCCTAAAGACTTTGGTACATATCTTTGAAGAGAAAGGACAATCCCCTACATAACTACAACATCATTATCCAGCCCTAAGAAATGTAGTGATCATTGTATAAAATCATCAAATTATAGTACATATTCAAGTTTCCCCAGTTGTTCCCCAAATGCTTTTTGTGTATTCTTTTACCCAATTAGGTTCCAATTAAGGTTTGTTGCCTTGATGTCATCTAATTGTCATGTCTCTTAATGTAGAACAATCTTTGCTCCCTTTTGTTTTTCTTGATAGAGACTTTTCCCCCCAAGTTGTCTTGTAAAACGCAATATGTCACACTCTGGATGTCTCTGATTATACCCTCATGGTTAGATTTATATTACACCCTTGGCAAAATTACTTTATATGTCCTGTTGTGGGGTTGTTATTGTATCAAATTAGCAAGCACATAATGTCATGTTGGTGATTCTAAGACTGATTACATTTTTAATTAAGTGATGATAATCAGAGTTCTCCACTGTAAAATTACATTATTCCCTTTGTAAGTAGATAAGGAACATGGGACAGTATCTTGATATCATACCTTGAATACTTTAAATATCTGGTTGACCAACTACCTTTCACTCAATAGTTTTAGTATAGTCACTGATAATCATTGCCAGATTAATTACATTGGAGGTGGGAAAATAGTGAGTTTGGTGGGTTTTTTTTTTTTTGAGACATAATCTTACTCTGTCACCCTGGCTAAAGTACAGTGATGTCATCATATTTCACAGCACCCTCAGACCCCTGGGCTCAAGGAATCCTATTGTCTCAGCTTCCCATATAGCTGGGACTATAAGCAAGCACCACCACACCCAGCTAATTTTTTTTTCTCTTTGTGGTGGAAATAGGGTCTTGCTCTTGCTCCGGTGGTGCTCTTGAACTCCTTACTACTTTGGCTTCCTAGAGTGCCAGGATTACAGGTAGGAGCCACTGAGCCCAGCCCGTGAGTTTCTGATTCTGTCATTCTTTCTACAGTTGATATTAGTACTACTCAGAAAACAAGAGCTTTTCTTCTACCCTTACCCACCCTCTTAGGCCTCATCACTTCAAATTCATAGATTGTTTTCTTAAATTAAATTATAATCCATTACCAAGATCATTGTTTCTGATATTAAAATTGTCTTGAATTTGACCAGTGGGAACCCCTTAAACAGCACCTGTGTCCTCTGATTTGACCCCAATAGTGTCTGAGCTCCTTCTTTCTTTGTGACATAATAAGATGTTCCAGGCTTACCTGGTACCATCCTGACCCTAGCCCTGGAATCATTCATTTCTTCAAGGGCCCTTGTTCTTTTTACTGAAAAACAACATTTAGAAACCAATATCCAAATTCTAGGTATGTTCATTGCTACTGGGTTGTCATTACTTCTAATTCATTCTTTGAATGAGTAGAACTTGGAAAACACACATATATAAAAAATTTGTAACAAGCTTCTTGTAGAAGAATTCTACAAGAATTCTGATGCAAATTGATGCAAATTGAACCTCACAGGGCTTTCCCTTACTTTCTGTTGCTTTATACTTACATCTCTTTTCTTACACTGTGAAAATCTTAGTTCCCAATAAAATTAATTTATTTACTTATTTGCTCCATCCCACCATGTACATCAGTGCACAAATATAATGCACTATTAACTATAAATGTACTGGGTACAGTTTACAATTACTTTGCAGCATTTTTTGTCCTTAGAACATACAGGAGGTCTTCAGAAAGTTTATGAAAAGTGTACACTATGAAAAAACTATACATAGATTTCAAAAATTTTTGTACCAAAATAAACTCATACTAGCTTGTTATAACATATCTGAACAATATCTATCAGGAATGTCCAATATTTTTGCTTTTCTGCCACACAGTGGAAGTATAAGAGTTGTCGTGGACCACACATCAAATACACAAACACCAACAAAAGCTGATGAGCAAAAGAAAAGTTCTGGGCATACTTTTTCCAATATCTGACATCACAGATGAGTAAAACAGTCCTCAAATAATTTGTATGTGGACTGCGGGCTACAGGTTGGACAGCCCTGAATGAGGCACTAAGAAGGGTAAGCTTCTTACAGCTTGAAATGAATGCCTACCAGAGCAAGATGACGTCTGTTAAAACACAAAATTTATGGTGAAACTTTGGTAGAAGAATGGTAAAATTCCTGGTGCTTTATGAGATGTTTATGAGGACAATACCCCCCAAATCAGCAGTGTATAAATGTATAAATCATTTTAAGAAGAGAAGAGATGATGTTGAAGATGCAGCTCATAATGGCAGACCATCCAGATCAGTTTGTCAGGAAGAAAATCATCTGTTAATGTCTTAATTGAAGAGGGTCAACAATTAATAGTAGAAACAATGGCAAAGACCACAGACGTCTCAACTGGTTTAGCAAACATAATTCTCATTAAAAAATTGAAGTTGGATAAACTTTCCACTCAGTGGGTGCTAAAACCATTGCGCCCACATCGGCTATAGATGACAGCAGAGCTTTTAATGGAAGTTTTAGGTAGGCAGAATGAAGAACCTAAAGCATTTCTTCAGAAAATTGTAATAGGAGACGAAACAAGGCTTTACTAGTGAGATCCTGGAGATAAAGCACAATCAAAGCAGTGGCTGCCAAGAAGTGGAAGTAGTCCAGTCAAAGCAAAAGTGGACCAGTCAAGAGCAAAGGTCATGGCCACGGTTTGGGGGGATGCTCAAGGCATTTTGCTTATTGACTTTCTGGAAGGCCAAAGAATAATAGCACCTTCTTATTATGAGAGTGTTTTGAGAAAGTTAGTCAAAGCTTTAGCAGAGACATGCCCAGGAAAGCTTTACCAAGGGGTCCTTCTTCAGGACAATCCTCTCCTCATTCTTCCCATCAAACAAGGTCATTTTATGAAAGTTTCAATGGGAAATCATTAGGCACCTATCTTAGTGCCTGGAGTCCTGATTTGGCTCTTTCTGATTTCTTTTTACTTCCTAATCTTAAAAAATCTATAAACAGCATCTATTTTTCTTCAGTTAATAATGCAAAACCACTACATTGACATGGTTAAATTCCCAGAATTATCAGTTCTTTAGCGATGGACTAAAATGGGTGCTATCATCACTTACCAAAGTATCTTGAACTTGATGGAGCTTATGCTACAAAATAAAGTTTATATTTTGTATTTTTCTCTTAATTTTTTTATTAAATCATAACTGTGTGCATTAATGCATTTATGGGGTACATTGTGCTGATTTTATATACAGTTTGGAATGCTCACATCACACTGGTTAACATAGCCTTCACCAACCTTTTAACTCCATTTACCATGAACTTTTTGAAATCCCTCTGTAGTCTACTAATGATGTATACAGCCAGAAAAATGTGTTCAAAATTTTGAAAGAAACTTGAATTTTCTTTACTCTTTGTGATCTGTTACAAATGTGATAGGTTCATCTGTTTCTATTTTCATTAAGTTTTCATATTTGATTTTTAATCCCTTTTTATTGAACTTCTAAAAATATATAAAACACATGTCTCAAAAGCCAAAATCATTTAAAAATTATCATGGGAGAAGCCATTCTTCTAGTTCTGTCCACCGAGTTTCCACTAACTCCCTATGGAGTCTGTCTTATCCTTTCCCCGTTGGTTTTTGTAGGAAAAAATATTCATATACACAAATTGGTGTGGGTGTATGTGAAAAATAGAGGCATACATGGCTGGATACTTTCTGGACAGCCTTCATATATTTTCTTTTCTCTTCTTAGCTCTCCTACAAAAAGTCACAGGCTGTATCCTACCGTTTTCTCTTTTCGCTTAATGATACATTCTGAAAAATATAGCATATTCGTTTATAGACTATGCCTCATTCTTTTATATGAATGGTTGTACTCCATTGTACTCCATGTCTCAAAATGCTTTACCTTTCCTGTGGAACCTAGCACTATCTTAGGTTGATAACAGATAACTTACAAATATCTTGTGGTTGGCTAATTAAGACAACAGTGGTCTGACTTGCAAGACAAGCTACTAGGGTAAGACTTAAATAAGAACATCCCGTGGTAGGAATAAGTTCTTTAAAAATTGCTTAGAGATACCATTACTGTGTCAGTTCAATTTGAAAGACATAAAATTTGAATTTTGATTTTGAAAAATAAATTGTTTATAGAGGTTGTAGAAAATATTACCCTTAAAGTCTTAAGAATTAAAGAGGGGGAATAGTAGTCTTTATTAAAGTATACTGCTGTTCCAGAGTGAATTCTGACAGGCCTCAGCACTCAGAAAATTTTAGAAGCTGAAATGAATTAGAATAAATACTATGTCAATATTAAAAGACTTTTCTGAAATGCCATTATAGAGCTAAAATATTCATCCAGCTGAGAATGCTTTCTTCATAATAACACTACCAAGATGTGATTTGGCCCTAAATTCCTTTAGCATTTAGAAATCCTGTAATGATAGGTCATTTGTTGAGCTCCAATTTTTCCTCCATTTGTGGACATCAGCACAATCTGTTCCTTTCCTTTGCTTGTAGTTATCATAGAGTTTAATTTTCAAAAATATAGAAAAGCATGTTTTCACTGGCAAGCTTTTCTACTGAATGTTAAAAGAACTTAGTTAACACTGAGACTTTAACATATGCCCTGATGCTAGGAGACTTTCTAACTGTCCTCAAGAACTTTGTTGAAATTTCATGCACCTCGCACAATTCTCTTACAACACTGTATTACTAGGAAACAGCTTACATATCAAATCGTGGTTGGGAAGCCCCAGTCTTCAACTGTGATCCAGGATCATCAGCATTAGCATCCCCAAGACCTTTGTTAGAAATGCAGAATCTCAGGCCCTACTCCAGACCTATTGAATCAGAATCTGTATTTTAACCAAATTCCCCCGGATGACTCACGGTGCATATTAGAGTTTGAGAGGCACTAGTATAATATTTGTACAAGAGAGAATCAAATAATTAAATGGAAATATTTCAGCAAATCAGCCAGTGGACAATGTTGATTACATTTCTTGTTACTGGGGGGGTGAGGGAAAAGGTCATGGTGGAGTGGAGTCATTACACAGAGTGATGGAGGGGGGAGTGTGGTAAAGAAAGATTACTTAAATGGCACCCATCTTTGGCACTTAGATGGGTGCCATCTAAGTAGTTTTTTGGAGAATTAGTTTTGTTCTCAAAAAAAAGCTAGAGTGATTTATAAAACACTTCTCACTGCAACGAAAGAGAGGGGAGAAGCATGAGAAGAGAAGAGGAAGAGATACGTACAGATAACATGGTGAAGGATGGAAGATGTCAAGAAATCGGAGGCCCTATCCAGCTGGCAGACTCATGTAATCAGGGTGAAAATCAGTGATAATGGAAGGATTATGAATAAGATCTCAGTTAAGATCAACCAGCTGAACAGCTGGTAGTACGTGGCTCAGAGACTCCGGTTTCTGGCACAGTAGAATCCTCCCCTTGATTTACTCTCCAGGGATTGAGTTTTCTGAAGATCTACACATACCTGATGAGAATGGAGACTTAGTGAAACTTTTATTACTGATATCTAATCCACAGATTCATTATAGATTTTTTTGATCCATTAAACTTCTTCCCGTAACAATCTCTTAAAAGTGCTTGTGGGGTGGGGGGGTAATCAAATACCTATCCCTGGATCTAATAAGAAAAACAGACCACTGAAGTGGGCAAGATGTTCCCCAATTTACAACAAGGATAGCTACCTCCTTACATGTAGACCTAGAAGGCGCCATTGAAATGCCTTGACACTCACATGTCTTTATTGACTTCAGTTCAAGACAGTGAAGATCCCCACCTCCCGGAGTGGGGAATTGCTCGAACCTGAACTGAAGCATCTAAATCTGCTATGATTTTATTCATGATCTATAAGGTTGAGGTTGCTGAGAGATTAGATAATGGTAAAAAATGCAATACCTCCTGAAACAGAACCAGGCCACACAGATCCTGTTCTGCCTTCCATTCTAGCTGGGAAGAGATTTATTTTCTTTCAATTTTGCAATAATCTGTATAATTTGAGGCTTTGCCCTCATTCTCCTTCCCTTTCAAATTGTGGTTTAGAATCATGGGGAGGGGTGGGGGGCCCTTTCACTTAAATTTTTAATAACCCTAGCAAAGAAAGAGAAGCCCAGGAGAAATATGCGGACCACTGTTTGCGCACACGAAATGGCACAGAGTGTACCCAGCTACTTCTTTGAACAAAGAAACAAGTAAATTAGTTTCACAGAGTACTACTAAAATCCGTTTCCTCCCTGTACAAAACCATGAAGATATTTATATATAATTTATCTTTCTAAGTTGTCATGTGGCAAAAGACCACTTGCTGGGCAGCCGGCTTCTCCTGCTACTTAGGGAGAATTACGTGATTAAATAGAGACCTGAAAAGTTTTGAACAAGCACTGAAGGAGAAAAGGTTTCCTCTTCAAGCCTTAATGAAGTGAGCTCATTCCTCCTCCAACATCAACTTAGCCTTGTGTAGTTTGTTTTCTCGCGGGTTAATCACTGACCAGAGCTGCAGTGCGGACCACCAGTTTCCAATAAACCATAAAAGGCCGATCAGCACCCATTGTGCTTTTCTGTGGGGCTTAGCAGACAGCAGCTGAATAAACCTGTTCAAAGTCAGAACAGTCAAGCAGAAGCGCAGAGGCCCAACCGGTGCCTCTGGTGAATCCTGAAAAGCAAATTAATTTATTAGGACATAATTGATAGCATGTGCAAATACACTAGCCAAAGACGCCCCTGTGCTAATTTTGGCATAATTAAATATGGGGCAGTTAATGAATAGTGTTCCAGGAAAGCAACATTATGATAAATATCCAATTACTACTTACTGTATCCCATACTTGCGGTGTTACCAGCAGGCCCATACCTCTGCTTTCTGGGTTTAGAGAAAATCCAGAGGGAAAGAAAAGGCCTAACAAACTGTGATTCCTCTGAATTAAGCTTTAAATAAAGGCTGTGGCAAGTGAAATATGCCCAGAGAGAGAATGACTTGAATATGCAGGGAAAGGAGGACATGAAACCTATCAATTCTATTTCCATGTAAATGCACATTTTCTTTCGTCTTTGGAGAGGTTTACAATTTGTGGGTCTATTCAAAGCCTTTGTGCAAATTCTGTCTAAACAAGGGATTCTCTTCAAAAGAAAAAGTTCACCTGCCAAGGTAAAGACCATACAGGGAGCTGCTGGAATCTGGCAGAGCAGACCTAAACTTTGGGGCTAATGGCTGTGCGGGGTCCCCTGGCTCTAGTCCCCTTTTGTTCCTGTCCTTTCCCTCAAACCTGGCTCGGAAATTACTGCCAAAAACAGTGCTCCCTGTGGGTCAGGACCTGAGATTGGGCAGCCTTTCCTGACTCACAGCACAGTAACAACTCCATCAAGCAGTTTCTGCTTTGTCCTTCGGCTACTGTTGCTACAGGTTAAGGAAACAAAACACAAGGAGGGAAGAAAAAAATTTCCTGGTAAAAATAAATAAATAACATCCCCTAACCAGCTTGGTCAAAGGGGCTTTTGAAGTCACGACATCAGTATGCATGGGGAATGTCAAATGTCTAAATTGTGTCATTTTTTCTCCAAAAGGTTCTTTGAAGCACTCTTTGAAGATGGGAGAGAGATGGCCACATCCTCCCCTAACCCCTAAGGCTGATAGGTGAGGGAAAGGCGGACACTTTCATTTCCTACATTCATCGACAAGGATTTTCTTCTGAGCAGTCTCAGATCTGCGAAGAGTTCATTGTCACTTGGAGTTATGTTTCTCTCCCCAAACAGGAGCCTCTCCTAATACATTTCAACTCCTTGTCTCCAATTGTGTTGTCAAAGGGCTGGGGCTTTCCAAATTATTTGCTGCTGGTTAGTGTGTGACATGTTCCTAAAGGCAGAGGTAATAGGAGGCTTACCCCATCTGCTCTGGTCACTTTCTTTTCCCCAGCTGGCATCAGGGTGTCATTTCTATTCTCCACACTCTTGGAGTTTCTGACAGCTAAAGCTGCCAGATAAATGATCATTCTAGATACATTTGTAATGCATGATATGCCACAGAAAGCAGCCCCCATTAAAGTATCCCTCAGTATCATTTGAGAAATCAGAAAAGGCAGAAGGCTGAGGGATAAAAACCTACCTACCAGGTACAATGTACATTACTCTGGTGACGAGCACGCTAAAAGCCCTGACCTCAGCGTTATACAATTCAACCATGTAACCAAAACACTTATACCCTGTTAATGTTTCGAATTTTAAAAACAAGAAAATGGGAGGTCATGCGTGTGCTCTGTACATGTTTCCTTTTAAGACCCTGATGGTTTTTCCATCCACCCGAGGTTGTTTATTACCACTTTGCGCATCGTCTGAGTTTAAACCATCAGAGTTTATATTTTCGAGGCCTGTACAATCACCCTGCAGCAGAGGCCTGACTGTACTATTCAGCCACCAGAAAATAGATAAATATGAAGAACGTCCTTCCAAACTACAGCAGTACTTTGGAAAAGGTAAAATAATTTTAAGCTGATGGGGAGAGAATCTATTTACATTTTCCAAAGTAATCAACGTCAAAAATCTAATGACACTTCAAAGGAAAAAAAAATCCTAGGCATTAAGTGACTCTGAAAAAGAAACCTGGCCCATGGGGGAACTTTTCAACAGAGAGCCTGGACCTACTGACCTGGGAGGGGAAAAATGTGTCATCAGAGCAAATCACGAAAACGTCTAAGACTCACCTGACTCCAGCAAAGACCAGCTGAAGCCAACACTCGTGTTCAAGGCCCAAAACAAACCACTGCAAATCGTTTGTCTCTGTCACTTTATTAGACTGCCTTCCAGTGGCCACACTCTGGGGAGTCTTGCCATGCAGATAGATGCCTTAAAGTTGGGTTTTGCGCGCGTAATTTGCTATTTCAGAGCAGTTTATTTCTCTCACCTGCACACCCCATGGGGACTCACTGATTGCTTTAATTCTAACATTTGGAGTGGAACCCATTCATGAAACTTTCTGGCTGTGTGATTCAAACGAAGGCTTCTCTTTCCTCTTTTTGTTCTCACAAGAAAATCAATTCACTTGAAGAGCCTCTTAATCCCATTTTTGCAATCAACAATTGCCACTTGTATATCGCTCTAATAGATTAAGAAGTGGGATGATGCGGTTGTCTGGTCTAATTCAACCCTATTCAGGTAGCTGCAGCCTGAGGCACTTTGTAGTGCCAAGTGCAGAGCTCGACAGGAAGACTTTTGCTATCATAATTTCCTGTGGAGCTATGCACTGCCCCCACTGTGGAGCTTGAATTACTTTGAATTAGGCCCGACAACCACAGAGAGTCGAAATCCAGCAAGCAACAATAACCAACTCTTTGAGCATGACTTGCATGGGTTATTTTTTTCTTTGCATTAGCAAAGAAAGGAGGAATTTCAAAATGCACATCTATTTAAATGACAGCGACCTGCCATAAATCAAGTGTGAAACAAAAGAGAAAACAGTTGAAGTGAGAGAGAAGTTGGAGGGGAAGAAAAATTAATCAAAACAGTTTTCAAAAACTTCATAGTTTGAGCCTGTGAAAATTTTCGGGCCTACACTATCACCATGACAACCCATAGCAAGCCCATGTTGGATAACCACATCAGAAAGGGGCTGTTTTTTAGAAGCCCTCGCATATTCATTCTAAGTTCAAATCTCACTTCTGAATGCCTTAAAAAATCACAAGGACAAAAATGTAAATGGAAAAAGCTACCTGGGCTTTTTTGGTGCTCTAGAGAAAAGCAGATATAGGCAAATCATCTCGTGTGCTTTTAAAATGATTTCATCAAGAAGTCCATTCTAAACCCCACGCAGGCACTACCTCAGGTAGGAGGTGTTTCGACCGTGAGGGAAGTGCTACAAAGTGCCAGACTCAAGTGGGAAAGAAACAGCCGCACATTCAATCATTAAAATCCCAAGAATCATGGAAATTGGAAGCACGTGGTTAAAATGCATTATTTCTGGAGATGGCAGTTAAGCAAAATGTTCTAGGTAAGGAAACTGAGATCTTGGTTCTATTTGCTGTAACCCCTTAATTATTACTGACACGGCACCAAAAATGAATTAAATCTAAATAAATATAGGTTTCTCTTCTTAAGAGTTCCAATCCCTATTTCTACTCTTTTACCTTTCTGTGTTCAGAAAATAAAGAGAACAAAGAGGGAGTCCTACTGATTCAAAACTAGCAGAACAGCCAAACAACGGAGCACAACTGTTCTCTCATGCATGACTGGGATTAGGATAAAAGCAGAAAAAGACTTCTGAGAAAAAGAAAACAACAAAAGAAACAGGAGTGCTGACAAAACTTTTTTTTTCTTTCTATTGAGGCAAAAGAGAGGGGGGAAGAAAGAGGACTGCTTAAAAAAAAAAAAGATAGAAGAAGAAAGATTAACAAACAGAAGTAAGGGCTTTCACCTCCTGTTTTACTTTCAGCCCAATTTGGCCAGAGAAATAAAACGCAGAAGTAAAGTAGATGATAACCAAAGACATTTTGGGCAATTTTCACACTCAGAAAAGAAAGCCTATTGCTCTGAGACCTACTTTTATGTTATCAGTTCATTATTCTCTCGGATATCCAGGATGTGGGGCAACGTCTCCTGATCAGAATTTTTCTCTGCACAGTTAGGACGGGAGGCATGTGAATTCACACATTCTTCCACCGAGGGAAAGCAGGGGAAGGCAGGGGAGCTTTTGCGTTTGGAAATCGCATTCACAAATTAAACATAATTGTTTAAAAAGAATGACCCTGAGGTCAACGCCACCAGCATGGCATCACTGGACGGCCGGAGGGAGGGATTGATTCAAAGCTCCGGCAAGTGCAAAGTTTGATTCAGAGCTCCTCATAAAGGCTTTCAGATCAGTCATATTCCGCTGTGACTGCCCCAGGCCTGCTCTCCAAGTGCTCTTACAGACCCCATTAGACACTAATGATTAGCAGTCTAAGTAGAACACCCATTTTTACATGAAGTTTTGATGTGCATCTCAGAGATTCTACCACACCTTAAAACAGGATTTAGATTCTTACTCCACTACTATTAGCCATCTTGATTTTTTAGAACTTCTTTCAGCTTCCATAGTTAAATCCTGTTCTTCAAAAGTATATTTCAACCATGAAACAGCTAGTGGTCATAATACCTGCTCCTGGGATCCTTAAATAGACGACCCTCACAGAACTAGGAAATTGACTAGAAGAGTTACGTTTGAGTAGAAGCTTCTCTTGTCAGAAGAAATGGACTTTGATGTACATGGCAGTACTTCAGAGCAAATATCAGGATGCCACAGTTGACTATATGGAATTATTCTTAGATGTCTAACATGGGATTTTCTCACACTTCTCCCCTCTAGTACATCCCAGAAATATACTTCACTAAGTCTGTAAGTCTATTTAAGTTTAGGTACTTTCCAGAACACCTACCAAGCACCTACTATGTGCCACGCATGCATGTACATCCTCTTCAATCTAATCCTCCCAGTAGCACTGTGAGGTCCACATCAATATGCCCATTTTGCAGTATACCATGCCAAGCTTCTTTCCTCCATTAACTCATTCAACAAACAAATGTTGCAGGCACTATAAGTCAGCTAAGGATAAAACAATAACAGTACACATAATCTTTATCTCCTGGAGCTTATAATCTAGTTAGGGAAACAGATATTAAACAAATGATGACTTGAATAATCATTTAGTTACAGTTGTGCTAAGTACTACAGAGACGAGTGGGGCCCTGGGAAAGCTAAGTAGAGCTGCACCCCTGGTCTACAGTGAAGAAGGAGGAGGCAAAACGGGAAGAGTGATAAGAGCTCTTAAAGAGAAGGAAAGATAAGTGTGAATGGAAACACAGTGCATTTGGGAAACTACAAGAACAGTGGGGCCAAGAGTGCTGCAAGATAAGCTAGGTGGCAGTTGATCATGCAAGGCCTAATGTTCAGGTCATTGAAAGATTTTGTTTCTTTTAAGTTCAGTGTGAGTACTTGGAATGGCCTGAAGCAGGAGAGTGACATGATTACAGTACTGCTGCTCACTCTAACTACTGCTTGGAGAATGGAATGGAGCAGGGCAAGCAGGGCTGCTATATACAGTTGTACAGGCTGCTCATGCACCAGGGGTCCTTGCTGAGGGAGAACTAGAGGCAGCAGTCTAGCCTAAGCTCTTCTTGTTGAGCTTTAAGCCCAGGATCTGATGGTTGTCTACTCAAGGAGGTTGCTTTCTCTAACTCACACAAAGGCACAGTATAGGCTAATGGTGACACCAGGAGCAAGAATGAAAGGAAGGAGAACGAGAAGGCTATTAATAAAGCCTGGTTAGTAAAGCAATTACTCTGGGCCAGATCATCAATGGGAGCTATGCTAAGAGCGTTAAGTTGAAACATTCATGAAGACCCGAATTTTTTTTAAGTTTTTCCTATCTTTTAATTTTATACTTTCTTTCTTTAACTTTAAATTTTATTTCTTTTTTTAAATTTTATCTGTACATGTACATGTGTTTATTTGGTTTTCAGTTTAAGAACCTCAAATTTTTAACTTAATTTTTATTAAATTATAACTGTATACATTTGTGGCATACAATGTCATGATTGGATATAAAATGTAGGATGCTTAAATCAAACCAATTAAAATAACCATCACCCCACTTACTCATTTTTTGTGGTAAGACATTTATAACATACTCTTAGTTATTTTGAAGTGTACCCTTGCATTGTGCACATTAGGTGAGATCCCGCCAAATACCCTCCCTTTGCTCACCCCCATCCCTTCCTCTCTCCCTGCTCTCCCCTCTTTCTTACTGGACTATATTTGTGTTTCATCATTCATATTAATGTGTAAGTGTTTATATATTGGTCTCATAATAGTATTAAGCACATTGAATACTTTTTTCCCCACTCTTGAGATAGTTTACTGAGAAGAATATGTTCCAACAGCCTAAATGCCCACCAACCCAGGAATGGATTAACAAGCTGTGGTATATGTATACCATGGAATACTATTCATCTGTGTAAATAGATGTACTATTTACATCTTTCATATTAACCCTGATGGAAGTGAAACACATTATTCTTAGTAAAGCATCACAAGAATGGAGAAGCAAGACTCAGGGTGAAGAGATGATCATCTATATTACAGGCAAATGGAAAGCAAAAAAAATTAGGTGTTACAATTTTATTCACAGATACAGTAGGCTTTAAACCAACAAAAGTAAGCAAGGACAAGGATGGTCACTTTATATTTGTTAAGGGTAATACTCAACACTACAAGATTTCAATTATCAGTATTTATGCACCCAACCAGAATGCACCTCAACTTATAAGAGATACTCTAATAGGCATAAGCAACTTGATTTCTCCCAGATCCATCATAGTCAGAGATTTTAACACTCCTTTAGCAGTGTTGGATAAATCCTCCAACAAGAAGCTTAGCAAAGAAACTTTAGATTTAAACTTAATCATTCAGCATTTGGATTTAATGGACATCTACAGAAAATTTCATCCTAACAAAATTGAATACACATCTTTCTCATCAGCCCACAGAACATATTCCAAAATCAACCATATCTTAGGTCACAAGTCTAACCTCAGCAAATTTAAAAGAATAGAAATTATTCCATGCATCTTCTTAGACCATCATGGAATAAAAGTTGAACTCCTTAACAACAGGAATCTACAGACTCATACAAAAACATGGAAGCTAAATAACCTTATGCTGAATGATAGGTGGGTCAGAGACGAGATCAAGAAGGAAATTACCAAATTTTTGGAACAAAAGGATAATGAAGATATAAGGTATCAGAACCTCTGGGATACTGCAAAGGCAGTCCTAAGAGGGAAATTTATAGCACTGCAAGCCTTCCTTAAGAAAACAGAAAGAGAGGAAGTTAACAACTTAATGGGACATCTCAAGCAACTGGAAAAGGAAGAACACTCCAATCTGAAACTCAGCAAAAGAAAAGAAATAACCAAAATTAGAGCAAAATTAAATGAAATTAAAAACAAAAGGATCATACAACAGATCAATAAATGAAAAAGTTAGTTGTTTGAAAAGGCCAATAAAATAGATAAACCTTTGGCCAACCTAACCAAGAAAAAAAGATTAAAATCTCTAATTTCATCAATCAGAAATGGTAAAGATGAAATAACAACAGACCCCTCAGAAATTCAAAACATCCTTAAAGAATATTACAAGAAACTTTATTCTCAGAAATATGAAAATCTGAAGGAAATCGACCAATACTTGAAAGCACGCCACCTTTCAATACTTAACCAGAATGAAGTGGAAATGTTGAACAGACCTATATCAAGTTCTCAAATAGCATCAACTATACAAAACCTCCCTAAAAATAAAAGTCCAGGACCAGATGGCTTCACGTCAGAATTCTACCAAACTTTTAAAGAGGAACTAGTACCTATACTACTCAACCTTTTCCAAAATATAGAAAAAGACAGAATACTACCCAACACATTCTATGAAGCAAACGTCACCTCAATCCTCAAACCAGAAAAAGACCCAACAAAGAAAGAAAATTATAGACCAATATCACTAATGAAT